>MU400439.1:0-95320 GCA_022578955.1 Hypoxylon sp. FL1857
CCGTTTTTGTTTGTTTTTTTTTTTTTTGTGCTTTTTACATAAAACATGCATTTTTTATTATATTTCACTTATACCCAACTCTATGCCCCCCCCCCCCCCCCCCCACCAAATCCCCTTAGCTCTCCTATAATACTGATCCAGTCGTCTACATTCGTTCCACGCCACTGCCGCAATTTTTGTTGAGAATCGCGAAGATGCCACCACCAGAATGAATCCGGAAGGTCTAGAAGTAGCCAGAGGGCGGGCAGCTTGGCAATAGCCTAGAATGCACCGGGACCTTGATCACTCCGCGCAATCCGGGGATGTGCACCAATTAGAAAACTACTATATAGAGTGATCTATTGCTACTGCTACGGTGTATTGTTGAACTCGCCTGACAAGATCTCGGCATGCCTTTGTTTGATGGGTTGAGTGCCCAGAGTAGTAAGTTCGACCCCAATAGCACCTCACATATATAAAACTATTGGCAATATCGACGACTGGGAGCAGGTATAATGATGTCGAGTTACTACCTTCTCCTGTTCCTCCTATTCAAATATAACAGCGTTCGCAATGAAACCTAGCTGTTGGATTCCCTTGTTAGTTTCGCTTGCAGCAAGCGTTACGGCGCTTCCCAAGATTGACGCCGTTTCTTATGATGGGTATAAGGTGTTGCGAATAAATACGAATAGGCGGCCCTCTATCGTAAAGGAGAAGCTTTCCAGCATCCCTTATGAGCAATGGAACCACGACGTCTATGGGCATATTGACATCCTCGTTGCTCCCAATCAGGTTGCCGCGTTCGAAACGCTTGATCTGGATTACCAGGCTATGCACGAGGATCTGGGAGACTCAATAACTGCAGAATCCTCGCCTAGGTCCGTGTGGAAAAGACAGGCTCAAGATCTCTCATGGTATGAGTCGTACCATACCTACGAGGATCATATTCAATATTTCGAGGACTTGCAGCGGTCGTTTCCGAACAACTCAGAACTCGTATCGTCTGGTGCCTCGTACGAAGGGAGAGATCTCTACGGCCTCCATCTGCGGGGGACCAGCGGCCCTGGTAAGCCGGCAGTGCTTTATCACGGAAATGTCCATCCCCGGGAATGGATTACCTCGCCGGTAAGTATTGACAACTGTGTAGTGCCCTGGAAGTTAGTAAACTCAACTTTCTAGGTCGTCGAATATATAACACTTCAGTTAATCACAGGCTATACCAACGGTGATAGCCTTATTCTTTCCTTTCTGGATAAGTATGACTTTTACATAATTCCGATCGTGAATCCAGACGGTATGTCTTATACTACCAAGACTTTAAAGTTACCGGTGGTTAATACTTCAAAGGCTTTGTGTATTCCCAAATATCAGATCGCTTGTGGCGTAAAAACCGCCAACCACCACCCTCTTCTGGGAACCAATCATGTATTGGTCGGGATATCAACCGTAATTGGGAATTCGCGTGGGATGCAAACCCCCTTGGCGCCTCGACCAACCCTTGCTCGCAGAGCTATAAGGGTGAGGCGCCCTCCGACGCCCCGGAGAACCAGGGATTAGACAAGCTAGTGCGACAGTTGCGTGACGGCGCGGGCATCAAGTTGTACATCGATTGGCATAGCTATGGACAGTACATCCTATCTCCATTCGGATATAAGGAGACGCTGTACGCGCCGGAGCTAGGCAAATGGACTAAGGCGGCGGGAATGGTAAGCGAGACTATTCGGGACAGCTCCGACGCGCGCACAACATTCACGTTTGGCCCTAGCGGTGCTGCACTATATCCTACGACGGGTGCCGCGCCAGACCATGTATATAGCATTGGCCGAGCGGAATTCTCGTATACTATTGAGCTCCGGGACACGGGCAAGTTCGGGTTTGTGCTGCCTCCCGAACAGATTAGGCCCACTGCGGAGGAGCAGTGGGAAGGCCAGAAGGTTCTACTAAGCCTGTTGGATGAAGAATTCTTTGATGGCGAGGGACCAGCTTGAGACTCACAGCAACTGGAATTCGGTGTATAAGCCATGAAATTTCGTGGTAGACTAAGACCTAGGATACATCGTCCCAAGTTGTTATTACGAGGAACCAGCTGATACATGTCGGCATACCTCTCATGAGGACCCATGAGCCCCTAAGCTTCCGCGGTCCCCTCAACGCCATCAGCACCACGCATTATCACCTTCATGATACACTCCAATCTGCTAACCTTTTTCCAGTGCCCCTTATCTCCGTTACCGTCTATCTCCTGCTCCTTCGATTTCCACTTATATCTTTTCCCCTTTCGCACCCTGGGTTGATCTTCACCAAATTGGGAAGTCCGAAAACGCCGACCGTTATTCCGCAACCATCCTCCTAACTCCGGCAAGGTTTGTGGATATGTTGGAGATTTCGTCATAGATAATCCATGCTCTCTTACATGCTGATAGGGTGGTTGGGATAATTCTGGGGTCTCTATGATAGAACTAAGGTTGAATACTGTTATGATTAAAACAATGCTCTAGCATGTGAAATTTATGATTCTGGGCGGTTGAATGTGATAGTATTAGCTGCACACGATCGTAGAGTGTGTCCCAAATATGTGCCCGTTGTATTCCTCCGTGATGACAAATCAAACCCGGCCGTACCTATACTGTAGATGGGAAGCGGCCCGTTGCCATAGCACGGAGTATGCGCCCCCTCCTGGGAAGCATTGCATTGAAGTTAAGGGGCTAAATTTCTGTACACTGGTATATAAAGCGAGGTGGGAGACCGTTGGATATTCGTAGCGGTAGATGAGTATCAAGATAACCAAGAAAAAGGGGTATTAATACACCTTATTGATTTTCCCCGTATTCCGCCTCTTCAGATTCATGGAAAACAACCTCCGAAAATGTCAACATCAAAGCCAACCCAGCTCCCAAGCACTTACAAGGCATTGGTATTCAAATCGGCATCCGACCCGCCCACGGTAGAGTCGCTCCCGACTCCTGCCCCGGAGCCCGGTTCAGTCATTGTAAGGCCGCTCTACAGCTGGGTCTTCAACTATGCGACGGAGATATACGCGCGAGGCAACCCGCGCGGCTATAACGTTAAATTCCCCATCATTGGTGGCGCCAACGCCATCGGTCGCGTCGCTGCCGTGCCCCTCGACGCCAGAAGCCTCAGGGTGGGCGACCTAGTTACAGTCGAGCCCACCATCAGAGAGCGCGACGGCGTACGTCCGTCGAATACACTTGGTCTGGGTCTCTCGACGAACGGAACGTGGGCTGAGCTGATCCAAGTGCCCTTGGAAAATGCGCTACCCGTCGACGAAACCGCGCTGCAGAAGCGTAATATCTCAATCCGGGACTTAGCTTTCTATCCGCAACTGGTAGTTGCCTATGGCGGCTTTCGTGATGTGGGTCTGACTGCGGGCGAGACTGTGCTGATCACGCCGGCCACGGGGAACTTCGGTGGCGCAGCTGTGCACGTCGCGCTCGCGATGGGAGCCCGTGTGATTGCTATGGGCCGCAATGAGAAGATTCTGACTGAGCTAAAGGCAGTGTTCCCGGAGAAGGTGGAGACACTCACCTTGAGCGGGAGCGTTGACACTGATATTGCTGCTCTCGCGAAATATGGCCCTATCGACGTGTTCCAAGACTTCACCCCGCCGATGGCATCCAACCTATCGCACATCCAAGCAGGCATTCTGTCGGTGAGGATAAGAGGCCGGATCAACTTTATGGGGAACGTCAAGGACCTGGAGATCCCGTATCGGGCGATTGTGTATCGGGGACTTCGAATTTACGGGACGCTGATGTACACGCGAGAGCAGGCCTTAGACATGCTTAAGTTGATTGAGACCGGGACGCTGAAACTCGGACCGGCAGCGGGCTTGATAACTAAGGGAGTCTTCAAATTAGAAGAGGGGAGTTCTGCGCTTGAGTTCGCCGCGAAAGAGGCGGGGGCTGGAAGAGCTGTTCAATTTGCTCCCAACGAGGAATGATTACGGCCATGTTGATTTTGGCTTGATTGATTTGGCCAGTTCGTAACTTTAAGTGAGCTTGGTCAACCAAGGCCGTGCTTTGGCTGGTTGAGTGGATATCAAAATATTTTGAGGCTATTCGGACCCATATAAAGGCCCATTTTATCTCCAAACTTGGCGGTTGACCCCCTATTGAATTGTCGATCACCCAGACTCCTGGGTGTCAACCGCTCCCCGCTAGGACCTCCAGAGATTGAGATCCGAATTACCGAATCTCCTAATTTGATATATTGCGAATAAAATTTAGTAGTCGGCGTTGGAGGTAGCTTATGCCCCGGCGCCATCCACGTTATGTGAAGCATGCGACGCGTTTGAAGTTGCCTGATGCACTCTATATTTGTTCGTGAGTGTGACTACCTATTACCACTTACCCAGGTATGCTCACTTATTACAATCTACGTTGGCGTCGAGTATCGATAGACACCAAGTCTACCGCTCAAGCTTTGTTTGAACATACCAAGATCAAGGGCTTTGCAATGGAGTATTACCAGTATGAAGCTCTTCCGCAATCTACACAGGGGAATCATTACTTCCGCCTGTTAGAAATCTTCCCAAGTACCGGGAGAGATGAGCCACTAAAGATCCACTTACGAACATTTCGTCTGGAAGATAAGCCGACATATGAGTGTCTGTCATATGTCTGGGGCACCTCGGGCAACGACTACGAAGTGCTGGTCGAAGGAGAGTGTGCAGAGTTAAAAAAGTTCAAGATTCGCAAGAATCTCAATGATGCTCTGCGCGCCCTACGCCATCCGTCAGAACCGCGTATTCTATGGGCTGATGCCCTCTGCATTAACGAGTCAGACCACGAGGAGCGAAATAGCCAAGTAGCCCTTATGGGCCTTCTATATTGGTCGGCATCTCGGGTCAACATTTGGCTGGGCCTGGATCCTCGGTGTGTCGCCAAAACAGCACTCGATGCTATAAGACCGATATCCGTGGCATACTGGAGGTATGACGGGAGCATGTCTCGATTTACCAAAGCACAAGCTGATGCGCTTGACCCAAAACTCTGGAGGGGAGTTACGGAGCTTTACCAGAACCCCTGGTTTGGGCGCGTATGGGTGCAACAAGAACTGGGTCTCTCCAAAGAAGCTTATTTCTATTGGGGAGATGCTCCTCCGGTGGACGTAAGAGAAGTCTTCGGTTTCGATATCTGGATGGAATGCACCGGGGACGCGGTGAGGGCCCGATTCATTGGTGATGCATCCACAGTCCGGGGATCGAGGAATCTGTGGCTGCAGTACAGTCGTGTGACTCGCAGTAGTTGGCCTGGAGACAACAGCCACTTCATGACTGCAAATCCTTTCCTCCAGATTTTGGTGGATGGCTCGAACTGCAAGGCCACTGACGCACGAGATCACGTCTATGCGTTCCTAGGCCATCCCGCTGCACGAAGGCGGAATGCATACAAGAATGACCTTAGTACGGACTACTTGGAGATGTGTAATGGGCAGAGCCAGACAATTGTAGCACCTGACTATAAGAAGACCGTTGACGAGGTTTATCTGGAGGTGGCCAAGAAGTTACTTCTGCAACATGGCGATTTGCGGCTGCTTGGTGCTGTCTCACATTCTGACGCGACGATAAAGTCGGAGTTTCCCAGCTGGGCGCCTCGATGGAATGCTAATCAACATTGCAAGACTATTGGCACATGGCCAGGCGGATGGCCGACAAAGATCGACGTCGTTGGTGTCCCATTGATGCACATCGAAGAAAACGCAGTTCATGTCCAAGGCCTCATCATTTCACGTGTTTCTAGTCTCCTCAGATGGACCCAGGAGTCCGTAGACCATACTGTGACAGAAGCGTTTCGCAGGAACAGCAACATGGAGCTTTTATATGGGAGGCGAATATTTCAGACCCAAGATGGACGGAAGGGCCTCGTACAGAACGTAGTACGAGTTGGTGACGATCTCGCTCTCTTAGTAGGAGCGTACTCTCTCTGCGTCTTGCGACGTGTTGAAGAAACCAGGTTCAAACTTGTGGGCAATTGTATGTTGTTCGGTCTGGAAGACGGTCAACTCAACAAGATCATCAACGACAGTCGAGAAAATATACAAGACATAATATTGATTTAGAGAAAATGACTGTCTTCCTTCCATGGATCCGTAAGGTGGTGTTACCGACTGAGAATTTGTCTAGAAAAGAAAGTCAACGAAGCGTGGTTAAAGAATGCTCGGGCTTTACACCTGCTAAGAAACCACCTTTAAGAGAAGAAACGGCTACCACCCACTATCCAGACTCAACCCAATGTCGGCTTCGCGATGTTTTGGTATTCTACACCGCCAGCCCAAACCCTAGCAATATCTCTAGTGTTCGTAATGTTTACTAGCGGATTGCTATTTAGTAGGATTAAATCCGCGCGCATACCGGGTCGAATCGCACCCCTATCGTTCAACCGATGTACTGTTGCCGGAACTATCGTCGCAGCACGCAAGGCCTCAGCGGGTGTCATCCCAAAATCAACGAAGTTGGCCATTTCCTGATGCAGCGACTCGCCAAAGGGGAAGTAGATTATGGGTACCGTATTGCCGACCGAATCCGTACCAGCTAGTATTGGTACACCAGCAGCGTGTAGTCGCTTTACATTCTTCATTACGTGCTCGTACGACGCATTTGCTGTGTTGTTACCGCGCAGGAACTGGCCGATCTCCGGTTGTATGGTGTATGCGCGTCGGAAGATCTCGACAGTCGGCGTGGCGGCCAGCCCGTATTCCTTGATCAACTTGATGAGCGAAGAGGGGAGCAGGCCATCGTCGGGGATATGTTGTAAGACGTCTGTCCGTGCTAATACCGCTCGTGTATATGGAGCGACGCTAGGCGCATGAGTGACGACGAAATGGCCAAGCGAGTGTGCGTACTTGACTATCTCGTTTTGCTGATCCTGGGTTGGTCCATCGGCCGCACCTACGATCTTGAAATAGTTGGAACCGTTTCCGAATGAATAGTCAACGAGGAAATTCGGGTCCTCGCCTGGAGTTAGCCGCAGCTCGGGGGGCACCGGATTAAGCTTAGTGTTCCCCCCTGACGGGGCGAGGGCGGGTATCATGGAGGTGAACAACGACGCTAGGCCCGGATTCGATTTGAGTGAGCGACAGAGGTCGTAACTGGAGCAAGCCATGTTGAAGATGGTTGTGACGCCGTACGAAGTCATGTTCTCCAAGCCTTCGACCGATTGTACGTGGGTGTGTGCATCTATCAAGCCAGGGATCAATATACGGTTGCCGGCATCGATGGTTTGCTCGACGTTATCGTTGCCGTCGCTGATGTACTCGCCATCTATGATGACGGTCTGCGGCTTGCTTATTGTATATCCATCAAAAACTCGCACATTCTGAATGGCCATTTTGATGGGGATGGGGACCGGGACATCGCGCTTCCGGAGAACGTCTTCCACGTCTCGCGACTGAGGTGCGCGAATATGATCATGTAGACAAGCTCTTGTGCTACCGAAGAGTAAAAGGGAGGCCGGAACAAATAGCTTGAATTGCATCTTCTCACAAGCTCTGCAAGGAGCGTACGGGACAGGATGCCGCGGACTGACGTTGAGTTGAAAGCACTGCTGCTCTCCATTTTATATAGAGGTAGGTACCTAGTTATTTCTACAGAACCCATCTTAAGTTCTCGTGGGAATGGGGGTAGCAATCATTCGTATCAATGATATTGAATGGAGCTTCTCATTGACGTTGTATTTTGACCAGAGTTATCCATATCCAAGCCTGATCTCCTCGTACACTAGACCTGAAGAGTGATACCTCTGGGCACGAGGCTCGGCCCGCTCGACAGAGTCTGGATCCAGTGGCAACATCGTTGGCTTTGACGGGTTACGAGTGGAGATAGGTACGGCTGCGGGGTAGGGGGCAGAGAATCGGGACCGCATGCTTTTGAAGTTGTCGTCAGATTTTTGTTGGCACTTCTTCCGGCTACTTCCAGGAGGGTTGGCTGGATGGCAGGATGGTAAGAGCTGGATGTGGATGTCTCAGCCAAGACCGGGGCTTCGTCGAGGCTGCAGAAGGCTTACAGGGATGCTCGTACACTAGTCTGGAAAAGGAATCGCGCATCGGCAGTGTCGCAAAGCGATCGTGTACGTGTAGGGCATCGCGGAGTTGTCGGAGGGGAAACTTTGGATGCCCGTCGAGCGTAAAAGCCTCGACGCGATGCCGCTTCTCTGGTGGTGCGTGCTAGCTCTCAAGAGACACGGATTCGATCTATTATTGTCAAGCTGCCGTTCCAATTGACTATGTCAATTGAAGATCGAGGTGGCGCAGGACTTGAATTGCTCCGACCCCAACGCCCAACGTTTTGTGCGCCTTGGATTTGATATAAAGGCAGATCACATCGAGTCCGATTCGCTTTAACTTCGAACCCGCCCAATGAATTGTATGAAGTTCAGAGGAACGCCTGAGTAGGAGCTCCGGGTTGCCATTTAACTGACGCTACTCATGGAGGTCGTTCAAATTAAGCAGCGCCGAAACGTCTCCCGCCAGTTCCATAAAAAGTCTCGCAATAGCTGCATCCCTTGTCGACAGAGACGCGTTCGGGTAAACCATCACTGTTCATCATACTATTGAACGTCTCTTATATACTGACTACCAATCTAGTGCAATCTACAGCCTCCTACATGTGCTAACTGTCATAGGCGCAACGAGGCTTGCTCCTACAACCAAGACGGGACACGGGGGTTAGATCTCGCTCTTCTAGACGTCAGTAGCATTGCGCGGCACCCTAAAGATGGCAATTCTTCCAGTCTCTCTATGCCTCCCGAGATTGTCAACTTTAATTCGGATTTCCACAGGGAAGGGGGCTTGTACGGGGCACGACAATTGGCCGAGGTATCTAGCACCGGTCTCGTAACCGGGTTTGTGGAGAAGACGTTCTTCCTGTCTGGGCTATCGCCCTTCGACAGAGTGACTCTTGTCCGGGAATTTGACCGCCAGGCAAGCAATTTCAAATATGTACGTCGAACGATTACCGCCCTCTATGCTCTTTGTGAATCGTGTCAGGGGGACTCGCACCCGAATTTGCAGGCCGCCGCATATCAGGATTATATCGAAGCTTCGGTCCTGTTCAGGCAATCCCAGGTCCAGGTGAACGAGGCCAGCTGGATGGCGATTTTGATGTTTGGAATTGGGGTAATCGTCTTCCAGTTTGCTGAAGCCTTGAATACATCCGATGAAGCGGACGGCTATCTCCAGGTGCTCTATGTTCTGCGCAATTCTTTCGGCGTAGGCTCAGAGGTGGCGCCTTACCTACTCTCGAGCCCTCTAATGCGATTCACCGGAGCTAAACTAAGTCAGCTCAGGTTGCCCCTGGATGAGTCCATATGGAATGGTGTGTGTCGCCTTGACTCACTTGACTACCCCGGGGATACAGCGGATACAATAAGATGCGCATGCTTGCACTCTGTAGTAGCGCTAAAGCAGTGGGTGCTGACGGTCGACAGCCATCCGCGAAACTGGCAACATTTTATTGAATGGCCAGCCGCTGTCTCGGTGCAGTACCTCTCAGCACTTTCAAATAGATATCCCGTGGCTCTTGTCGTCTTTGTCTATTGGTGCTCTATTATGCATCGCAGCCCAAAGCGATGGTACATGGTCGGTTGGGCCGACAGAGCCGCAACTGCTGCCATGAAGCATCTTGGAGAAGAGTGGGATTATCTACTCGAATTTCCCCGAAATATACTGGCAAGCGAACCTAGGAGCTACGAATCCTTTGAGCTAGCTCTTATGAATACATAGTAGCGACTGCGGTTGCGATCACCTAAAATGGGCCTTGGCTTTGCTCATCATCCCTCCGGTCTCTGGACCGTTTAGTAACTCAGATGCGTCCGAATCTTGCAGATTTCCACCAGCTGTCAGCTGGCATAGTATCCCACCCCATTCGTGGAGTATCGGTAGACCAATTAGATCTTAGCCTACCTTCATATCCCTGTACTCTGAGAGTGCCCTACGGTGCCTTGGTCGGCACTTCTTACATAGGAAGGTGGCTGGCCTTATTGAGACATCGTGGATGTTGTGGCTTGCTTTCTAATTAATATTCAATGTCCACCACCTCAGTACAACATTCCTACCCAGATCGCTTCATGCTTTGCTGAGAGTCCTTTCGTGGCACTCTCCTAATATGAGGGTTTCTTTGCTATCCTCACTTTGGCCGCTTGTCGGACATGTCTCTTTCAGTTATGGCCAAAATCAGGCCGCGTGGGCTACGCTCAACGACTCTGTTGCGGGACGACTTCATGCGGCCCGGCCTTTCGCGCTACCATGTTACTCATTGTACAATGGAAGTGCAATTGTCGTTGATGAAGCCGCATGCTCTCTTATCCGAGATAGCTACACCACCAATTCGATCCACGCCGAGGTCCCCAGTGGGTACATGAATCTTCAGGGTGAGATGTGTTTGGGGGAACCTATAGACCAATGCACTCTTGATAACACAATACTTCCTGCCCCTAAGCCAGCCAAAGGCGCTTCATGTAATCAAGGCAGCGTCCCTTCATATTATGTTGAGGTCGAGGATGTTTCGGATATCATCGCGGCTTTAACATTCGCCCGGGAATACCGAATTCCTCTAGCTATCAAGAACAGCGGCCACGACTATATGACAAGGAACAGCCAGAAAGGCTCCCTCGTTCTCTGGACGCACAAGCTACAACGTGTTGATTTCCACGAGAAATTCGTCCCGGAGAGGTGCACAGATGACCTTGATGTTGGCCATGCTATCACAGCGGGCACAGGGGTCAGCACAGGAGACCTACACAACTTCGCACATAAGCATGAAAGCACTTTTATTGGTGGCTACTCACCGACAGTCGCAGCCTCCGGAGGCTGGGTTCTCGGTGGCGGGCACAGCGTGTTATCGCCGGTGTACGGTCTTGGGGCCGACCGCGTTGTTCAATTCAAGGTCGTGACTCCTGACGGGGTTCTTCGAGTCGCCAATCAATGCCATCACGAAGACTTGTTCTGGGCTCTACGTGGAGGGGGCGGGGGAACATTTGGGATCGTCTTAGAAGCTACGCACCGTGTAGAGCCCTCGATGCCTGTTGCAATAGCCGATATCAGATTACCATCGAATGTGACGGCGGAAACGTCATTGGAGTGGATCGAATTGATGGCGCGGGAATCCTTAGCTTGGGGTAAGCAGGGATGGGGAGGGCACGCGGCAGGCCTGTACCTGACTTATATGAATCCGGCACCGGTCATCGCCAACTTAACAGATGGAGGTGTTGCTGCTAGAAGCTCCATGAGTACAGCTGCAGAGTTTGCTCAATCTATTGGAGGCACGAGTGATATAGAAGTTCTGCCTAGCTTCCTCGATGTGTGGAACAAATATGTCTTGCCAGGAGCTCTGACAACAGCAGGGGTGACTCGTATTCTAGCGACCAGGCTTATACCGAGGAAGTTCTTCGAGGACGATGCAGGCATCACCAAACTGATGGGATTCATGCTGGCTGCACAAGAACTCGGCTTCGATCCACGGAATTTCTATTGTCCAGCGGATACCCCTTTTGTGTTCGACGGCGCGGCCAAGTTGGACACGAGAAACAGAACCAAGGCAGCAACGTCTGTCCAACCTGCATGGTATAATTCTTTGTGGGATGTTTCAACATCTCTAGAAATCGCCTGGAACGCATCATATGCAGAGCGCCTGCAGAATATGACGGCGATCACGAGAGTAACGATCCTCGCTGAAGAACTAACTGGCACTGACGGAGGGACTTACCCGAACGAAGCCAATCCGTTCACTCCGAATTGGCGCGAGTCGTGGTGGGGTGATAATTACAACGTATTACTTGAAGTAAAGAAGAAATATGACCCGGAAGAGCTCTTAAAATGCTGGAAGTGTGTTGGGTTTGAGGGTGAAGATATATCAGCTGACAGGTTTAGCTGCCAGGGAAGACTGCAGGTAGACGTAAACCGTAACTTGGCGATCAAGATCTAATATAATGGCATTATTTGGGAAGCAGTCGTTCTCAAGTATATATTTATAATTTACGAAATAAATCCTGCGACGTAGCATTCACACTATTGTGTGTCCACGGGCACCATTGACTTAATATGTGGTTCTAAGTAATATGGTTTCATCCCTTTTCAAAGCTTGTCCCTCACCCCTTGGAAGTCGCTATTACTCCGACTTTACGTAGTAGGATAATTAACAAAATGGCGTTCGGTGTACATGGCAATACCATCGGGTACTCATTGACGTATGTCAGGATCTCGTATTTATCGGCTACCGAGCAACGTCAGGGACGTATAGGGCCTAGCAGCTAATTGAGCTGGTTGGAGTAGGTAGAAGCCCCATTCGTAGAGACAAAGACTTGAAAGATGTTGTCATTCGACCTCGTAGTGTTGCCAGCAATTGGCATCAGCACTAAATATACCGGCTATTGAATCATTCCACGACGATCGATGCCCGTCTAATTATGAAATAAGCTTACCCCTTATTAGGAGCATAATGCGAACTTGCCGGTCACCTGAAGTGTTTGTGGTAGCCGAGCCTCACTATGCTGACAAGCTGATATCCGACATATAGCTCAGTTAAGAGGGCTCGTAAAGGTATCGAGTTGCCCAGCTCTATTCAGGAGTCCTTTCCACTGTTAAGTTGTGCGGATGACGTACTTCGTGGAAAGGGCCAATAAGCACATATGCGAGCTAATGCAGAAATGCACCAAGGCATTCTCGTGAAGAATGCCGCTAGTGGCCACTTGATATACTGGTTTGAGAATTCTGGAAATCCGTCACTTGGACTCGTCTGTGATTGGATGGTTCGACTCTTTGTCTTACGCTCGATCACGATCATCTTAGTCGGAGTCAGCTAGGACTCTATAGGGCTGAGCTGGAGAAAACAATATGTGCCAAGGACGTAAATTCGTATTCCACCAAAGTGCAGAGTCGCCGTTTAGTAGGCAATTATGACATCTCGTGTCTATTCGGTAAGCTCAGTTCATATCGTAGACAAATGAGAAGATTCAATTTCCAGAGCCCTATCTAGTTGTGAAGCTGCCTTAAAGTACCTATATAAGGATGTAGACCCCCAACATTTCGTGGGAGTATAACTAACTCATTGAGTCAAGCACCAAATATCACAATAAAACATCTCTATTTATATTAAAGCATACCTACCTACTTAACTCTTAAGCTTAATCTCCAAAATGAAGTTCTCGAGTTCGGTTCTTTTCGCCCTGGGCCTTGTCGCCAGCTCTTTGGCCCACCCCCTTGATGACCGTGATGTCCAAGTTGCCCACCTCACTTTCCACGGTGGCCCGGCCTCATACCAATTGGCTGTACCAGCGGATGGCTCCGTAGTCAATACCAGTATGTTGTTAAAACACCCCACACGTCCAAGTAATAAAAAATTCGGACTAACGTAGCACCTCAATCAGACAACGGCATCTCTGTTGACACCATCGATGCCCCGGACTACAACGCTATTAACCAGTGCACTTTCAATACCGCAAGCGATAAGACGCTTGTTAACAGCATCAACACCGATACTGGGCTCCAGTCAATCATCCTCGGGCCACCTCAGCCGATAATCAGCGTCAGCTGTCAAGGCTCATGTATCCCGACCTATGGAGAATGCTACACTAACGGTCAGTACACCGGGCCCTGCTGCAATGGCTTCTGTGCTGCTACCCGCTGCCGCCCCTGGAACACGACGCACGCCTCCTAAAGAGCCAGGAGAGCACCGGTAAACGGTTGTTAAAAATATGATGTGAAACGCGTACGATATTCATGAATGGGCTTCAATGGTGTTAGTTTCGGACTACGGTCGTTTTATAGGTATTTAACATAGCATAAAATCAGACACTCATTTCAATCATAAGCCAAAGATAATATGCCGTAATTTAAAGAGACCTAATGGGTTTTGGTTTTGGTTTTGTAGCCTTCAATGGGATGGCTCGCGCCGTTTCTTGTAGCTAATCCAATAGTATTGTAAGACATTCGAACTGGATTTATTGGTGCCGCGGGCCATACGCGTATTAAAAGACGGTCGAGGGTGTAGGCTACTCGTGGGACAGTAATAGATATCCGCCTTTCCGACACCGATATCAATACAACTTAGATACCTGATATCCTATAATACCTACTCTAGGCCAAGTATAGTACTGGAGCGCTTATCTCAGAAGTAATTACTCCCGATCCTAAGAAGCATTCCAGCTTGCATGGGGACATAGATATCGTTTCTAGGGTAAGTGAAGAGCCATCATATTTTTGTGAGTATATTGATTGTGGTATATGAATCCCTTTTGAAGAAACCGTTGGGTACCTCCTTTGCTGATCTACTGTAAAAGAACCATCGGATAGTTGTCTGAGAATGACACGGAAAGAAGCTAGGTAGTGATTGTTTCTGGATCCGGCTAAGGCTATGTATTATACAGACATATAATCACTTTACAGTCATTTCACATCTACTTCTTGATCAAGAGGTTGGATGGTTCATACCTATTTAAGTACAGATAACGACAATAGCACCCAGATCAAAGAGAATTGACAGAGTAAAATAGAATACTATAAGCACAAATGTAACTTGAACGGGTGTGGTTTTGATTTTTAAAGAAGGTCCAGATCCCGAGTTGTAGAGTTTTGTACACACCTGATTCATGTTCAACCTACTGACCTCATATTCCGGAGTCGCCCTGTCCAATGCCTTCAGAATCCTGGAATGAAGACCAGGACGAACAGCTGTTAGTTAATGTATCTGCATCAGTTATACCGGCTATCTCATCGTATCTCTCCACAAACTGCAATGCGAACCCTTGGCTCGTATGCCAACCAATGTGACACTGCGCTCAAAGTCAGTGCTAGGTGTCCCCGGGGTGTTTCGAGGAAAAGTGAAATTGAAGAAATAGCACATAGAAGAAGCACTTTCTAGGGTGTCGGTGATACTGTATACTTGTACTCTGGGGTATTCATGAGCAATTACGGGCATCACTTACATGCATAAGCCAGACCCCAGGGTTATCAGTCTCGAAGCCTAAGACGAGATGACCAGCAGGGGGTAACAGGGCCGTATCTCTGCGGGGAGGGTTGTCTAAATTCAAGGTGGTATTGCTGGAGTATGAGCCGGTGCCTTGGGAGAGCACGAAGAAATCATGACCGTGAAGATGCACTCTGAGGTATATTAGTAATTTGAACGCTATGAATTACTTAAAGGGATTAAGCGAGTAGTATCTCCTCCGAGTACTAGTAATCGCGAATTGCAAGCTCCCAATAAATGAAGTTTGCGCATTAAAGGGGGTATAAAATGTAGAGCTACTCACGGATGGGGAACCGCAAGATCGGTCTCAATAGCCATATATACCCATTCGTTCGCATTTGGCAGTTGGATCACGGAGTCATCAACCTCAAACTCGGTGACGTCATCTATAACTTGTAGAAGAGTCGGGTTTGCCCAGTCGACTAGCATAGATGTGCTGTTCAGAGTCCATCTGAAGACACCATTGATAATAGCGACGCCGGCCTCTTCGGTCATGGCAGTACTGCTCCCAACAGTCTTGCTGTGATACGGCACCAGGTTACTTGTCTCGTCATCGCAGGAATCTGTGTAGTCATACCCGGTGGTTGTCGGGTCTGATGCGGTACCGGTGTAAGTCACAATACCGCGAATATTGTCCTGACTCTCGTTTTCTGAGCAGGCGGACTGGGGAATAGCCCTTATCCAGAAGTTATCTGCAACCGAAGCTCTACAAGTTTTATAGTTAGCTTTATGCCATTTAAAGGCATGAGAATGAGTGGAAGATTAAGTGACGAATAAATTTAAGGAGGTCTGAAGAGGTACCGGTCGGCCCCGATATGAACACTTACTGATCGGCTGTGATTACGAGATCGTAACGTTGCCCTTTGGATAGTTAGTCTTAATTAAGGTAAATTGAGCGACCCTCTAGCCGTACTCACCCATCCCAATGTTGACTATAGTCGTAGTATAAGGCTGAATTGGTACGAGATCGGACGCAATAACTTGCAATGTATGGTTATCAATAGAAAATTTGAAGTGAGTGTCAACGGCACCATTGATGAGTCTCAGTCGATAAGAAGTGCCGGAAGTGAAGGATACTTGGAATCTCGAGCCGGTGTCATTATAGACATTGGTGCCATTGATAAGCCCATTATCCAGAGCAGGAGGGCCGTTTGTCTGTGCAGTATCCCACAGCTGGTCTACTGTTAAGTGATCCCAGTCAGACAAAAATACGGTTCCGAGGTCTACATCGTAGTTTGCAGTGGCTGGACCATTGATGATTATGCCTCCAGCAACACCCTCCCATGCTTGGAGAGCAAAGTGCGAATGATACCAAGTAGTTCCATATTGCATCGCTCTCCAGGTGTACGTCATCGACTCTCCAGGTTGTGTTGGGCACTGAGTGATGGAAACAACTCCATCGTTCTCGTTTGTGAAGTTCTGACGTATACCATGCCAGTGAATGGCTTCGGTTTTTTTTCAAGTCAGTCTTTGATTTCCTTGAATATGGAGTATAATGTGACGATTGCAATGGACAACATCTACATTAATGAATAGAGGAGAATCTTTTCGCAATCAAAGTGCTAAAGATATAGAAATGAAGTATTTGAGGTCATCCTTACATGTACCGTTGTTAGAGGTGCTCAACGAGTTAGTAACATGGATAACAACTGTATCCCCCCAGTCGGCGAAAAGGGTCGGTGCCGGAATTGTACCCTAGAACGCTGTCTTAGTAATTGCTTGTGGCTATACAGTCGAAGTACCAGGTGGCAAGAACAATATGAGATTCAAGCTTTGGTTGGACCAACATTTATTGCCATTGCTGGTCGAGAGACTCCATCCGGGGCAACGGTAACGTCAGTTAGCTCGAGCCAATACTCCCTGGTCACTCCTGTATCTGGCACCACGGTGGTGTAGTCCGTGTCGATAGAGAAGTCACACCATTCATTCCTGGTTGTTGCCGTGTTTCCTGAGCATGCTGCCCGTGGGTATAAGTTCACCGAAGGGGAAAACGGAGTTGCTGATGCCGTGCCGTACAAGTACAACAATGTAATGGTCGATAGATTCGAGATGAACATGTTGCAATGAGTCCAGCTGCGGCTGGAACTTCTCGAGGAATTCAAGTGAAAAGATGAATGAGTTCTTATGATGTGATGAGCTCCAGGGAGACCGAAGAAGAGCAAGGAATGACTTGGGTTTTCCAACTCTTTCTCCCGTTACGCACGCCGCCAGTCCGGCTTTATGTTCACGATCTCCTCCTATTTCCCTGTACTCCTTTTCCTATATTCCACTTGCCGACTAGAAAATTGGATATTATGAGACCCTGAATCCTAATGGCCAATTCCGAAGTCGTATTGCATGGTCTGGTTCGAGTATCCTGCACGTCCTGTGATCAGACCACAAATCCGCCATGCTCTAATCACACCGGAATCACCCTTGAAAGCTGAATTCGTCCTATGAGCTGAACGTGCCTTCGTATTGCTGAGGTACGCGTCCAGAGCACGAGGCGGCTCGCGTGCGTTGTGGAGCTTCATGGCTTGCCCTGATGAAGCTGCATCCTTTGAGGTTGCCCGAGCCGTGATGGCGCCGAGGTTATCGTAAGGACGTTTCATGAGGCACAGGACTTAATAAGCCTAGACTCCTTCGATATGTAGTATTATTGACGGATCAAAATCCGTGATAATGTGGCACTCAGCCACCTATATCGGGGATAACGGGCGGTTGGACGCATCATCGAGTCCCCTGGAATGCCCTGTCTGCATGTTTATCAGCTTCAGGGATTACGAAAGCTTTGGTAAGCCTCACGAAGAGCCAGCTGATTATCTTGATAGATAATCCTATATAACGTTAGATAATCCATTTTAAATCAGGGTTGGGCGCTAATGCGCATGTACTTGAAGGTGCCCGTATCTGCCGAAGAAAGGAGTGTGTCCTCGGAAGGTTGAAAATAGCCACGCTCGAGCGATTACGCGTTGCTGCATGGGACCCTGCGAGGCCCGGACCCCGGACCATCCCGCACCCCCGCCGCGGCCCACAACCCGAATATAGAGGCCAAGACCGGAGTAGCATAGGCTATCTTTGGCTGGATGTGAATTCGGGGAGAGCTGACGAATCTATGTTCAGGGTAAAGGGGGCCTCGAGGGTATGAAAAGACAGTGCCTCTTGGTCAAAGAATTTTGTCAAAGACACAACTCGGTTGATCACTCCCTAACCTAAGTCTCGGGTCTGTTATCACCTTGCTTAGCTCATCTGCTCTCCGCGAAAACAACTTCATTGCTATCGACAATGCGTGCACTACAGAGCCTTCTTCTTCTTGGCCTCCCCATGGTCATCGTTGGGTCACCTGTCCTCGAGAAGCGTACGCCGTCATCGCCATTCGGGCTGTATGCTTACGGCGATGGCATCGGTGGCGCTCCTGTCTTTACGACGGGAGGTGGGTTTATTTTAATAATTATCTAATAATCAACTAGATTAATGATCTTCGTAGATGGCGCTTTTATCGGAACAGCATCTCGTGTCGACGATACCGAAGCCGCTCCAGTTCAGTGTAAGTTAATTACATGACTGCCTCTCATATAGCTTATTATATTGACTATAGATAGTCGAGGTCGGGACAGATGAGTCATTGTTGGGTAACCCAAACACGACTGCTAGTGACAGTTCGCCAACCTGGTCGAACCTGACGTTCTACGTCCCGGACACCACGACCTCGTCTCACCAGGTTGAATTCACCAACTCAACTAGTGATATCAACAGGTCGATCTCAGGCTTCGTTTTCTACGGCCAGTTTCTACTCCATAAGAACACAAAAGGGGATCTCCAGACGTTATGGTACGCCCTTCCCACCGACACGGACGGTGTCTGGTCTCTAAACTGGAACTCGACTGGCGACGATACCGAAGGCCAGGTCGTTGTCACTCTGAAAGCTACGGCGCCATCCAAGGAGGCAGATACAACCCAGTAGTTCAGTTGTAGTTTGTCGGGTATATTACAGTTTGTGAAGGAGTTGGCGCATTATTTTGAGAGGCGGACTACCACCTGTTACCGTCATTCACAGACGGAGTCAATACACACTAGGACACGCGTTTCCCATTATAGCTGGTCGACTTTAGGAGGTGGACGGTTACGACGAGTTCGCTTTCATTAGGGAGAAATATAAGATGTAGCAACTACAATATCACCACCCTCATTATTATTACTGTAGGGATACATTCCATATTGGAACCATATAGAGTTCAGGTATTCGTGACTTGCCGTAGGTGTATTGGATACCCTGACAACTCTAACCTAGGCTTCTACCCTAAATGTTCCTTGGTAGCGTATGCACTGAGCATCCACTCTCAAACTGTAGCTTCCACTTTTCGAGAATAGCAACTGGAGTTGGCGAGGGTCATTTCGGCACGGTTAGCCATGGCTGATGAACACGTAAGACGGGCGCCAATGTACCAACATGCAGTGATTATGTGCGAGTGTGGCGTTCTGCGATCGAGGCTTCGTATCCCACAAAAAAAAAAGGGGACTAACCGCGCGCCTACCAGGGAAACGGCTCGGATGCGACTAAATTATGTGACGTTACCGAAGCCGCCGACGTAGGAATGGTAGGGTGGCCCGACATATTATTTTTTCCTAATCATTGGCCGTATGACTTGCATGGCAAGATAGGGCGCCCGGCGTCGACGAGCGGGGAGTATCTGCCGAAACTTGCAGGCAGATGGCGGGCTCTCGCTTCGTAATCGGCATTCTCGGGTAGGAATGGGGGCGAAAATCATTGTATGATTCCTCCGGGTCGTCTGACATTGTTAAAGACCCTTGCGGCGCTTGAGCTAACAATTCGTATTATTGAAAAAGGAAGAACCAAGCGACATGCAGCTAGGGTAGACGTGGGCGGACGATATCGAAATCCCGAAATGGGAGATGAGATGTTACACAAATATCCAATAACGCCTACATTTCTCCAACATCTTTCTATCATCATGACAAGGGGCACTTCTAAACAGGTACCTACCTAAGTACCTATCTACTTGCCAGGTTTCCCAAAAAGCTCTATAATTTCCAATATGAGACGAACATGTCTCTTTAAACACGTGATGAAAACCCCTATCTTAGTGTTGATTTCCTCTCAAAGCGGTAGACTATTGAGCCCCTGGATTAAGTAGACTGCCAATAACGCCCGCCCAATAAGGTAAAAGCAGGCATATAGAAGCGTTAAAAAGCCTCAAACGGCTTATCCCGGAAGAAGCATCAATATTAAAATTATCTTCTCAGGTGGACAATTTGTGTTCTCTGTGAAACCACGCATCAATGTTCCCGCTTCCTTTGAGCTGCTTTTGTGTCTAGTTCCATTTCTACCTATTTATACCCAGAAAGGAATTCGTGCCCTTTTCGCAAGTAGTAAATCATTTTGTGTATGTATACTCGTTGTCTTAAAGCCACAATTGTATTTATAGAATAACGACTGAATCACAAGTCCTAACCTAGGTTTTTACTCATTCCCAACTATTATTTAATGCCAGGGACAAATTTGTTCGAAAGTCGACAAATGCAATGGGCGTGACCCAGTAGAACCGCCATTGATAGGGTATCATGAAGACTTTCTATGAACATTAAGAACAGAAATCTACCTAGGTATGTTGCAGCCTAAGTAAATTAAATGCTCCTCACGCCGCCAACCTATGGTTCCAAAAAAAAAAAGTTACTAAATTTCTGTCAGTACTTATTTGTATACGTCAATTACTCCAACAGTTATGTCACTCCTAGCCTCTTCTCCAGTTTCTAAGCATTGCTCACATTCCCTGGATCTGCGTTTTATAACTCAATACCGCCCTTATTCTGCTTTTATAATGTTTTTGTGGGAAGAGGGTTTCAACTAATATCCAACTATTCATACAGGTATATGGCCTATATGCATATCTTTACTCATTCGTCTGCATATATATACTAGGTACTCACAGACGGCATATGTATATAAATAGCCGTGCATTGCTGTAGTTGGCTAGGATCTTCAACAAGAACTTGGTCCTGAGGATTAATATTTATTGGCACCTCATTGTATAAACACTTCTAAGATTGTAGTTGTAGGAACATATAGGTAGGTAATTTAGGTACATATCCTATTATGAGATTCTCACATTCAATTATTCCACCCTAATATGCAATAATGACCTGTGTCTAATGCGCAATGAATGTCCCTACGTAGTAAACTCATGTACAGCTTGAACGATGCCCCTTAATAAGACCCATTGTAGTGAAAGGAGGATAAGTGAAGTCTTCTTAACTACCTAACCTAGCAATTGCCGATAGTGGAGGAATGTGCATACCTTGTATGATATTATTAGCCAAACTTCTTTCTTATAATTTATTACTCACCCAGTAAACAGAATACAGGCATGTAATTTCATTAGTAAAAGTAATTGGACACGTTATAATATGCGGTATGTAATCGAATACTACGAAGAATCCTTCAGAGCACCCGCAAGACATACCCCTGACATTTGGACGAAATCGAAGCATTAGGTAGGCACCTAAGTTAAAACACAACACAATATGCCTCTACTACCTCTTCCTGTATATCACAAGATCCGTAGCTAAACCTAAACCCCGAAGACGGCAAGCCACAGCTATGGTGATTGGCATATTGGAGATGGAGGGCGAGCGGACCAATAAAGCCCTATCAAGCCGGGATACGAGAATAAGTAAACGATGCGTCAGCACCATGCATCAATTGGAACAGTGGCACTATCGAAGTAACCAACCACTATCTACTTATTCACAGTGCCGTGGTGCCTAGTCATCCGTTCCTGTCCTACATCATAAGTTATTTCGGCCAGCCTTCTCGCAATACCGATATGAGCTCGTCTACGGCTCATACTGCTGCCTGCCGCTTATCACTAACCTGGTCGTATCCGACACGTCACATTTCGATACCACGCCGAGTGCTCGCCCAAGCAGCCTCACTCCACGTGCTGAGAAAACGTCTAGAACCTCAGAATCTTTCGCGAGGTGCTAACTCCCGACCCTCCATCCTTACCACGAGCCAAGCAGTGAACATGAGCACGAGGTCCGGTCACCGGGTTCCTATTGAACCGCAACGTGTCGATGCACCCCTGACCCAGGCTGCAACATTCCTGGTTGTCACTATTGCTCGTACCCCTGATGCGGCACGTATTGTGCGCTCGGTTCTCTCGGGCATCGATGGCCTTGCCAAGAACGTCGCTATCCGGGACCTCAGCGCCGCATTCGCTTGCACTGTGGGAATTGGGAGCGAAGCATGGCCCTCACTGACTCGTGCTTCCCCGCCGGCAGAGCTTCATCCATTCCCCGCCATCTATGGCCAGGAACATACTGCGGTCTCGACGCCTGGGGACTTACTTTTCCACATCCGCTCAGAGCGGCGAGATTTATGCTTTGAGTTTGAGCGACAATTGCTCGATGCACTTGGTAATGCCGTAACGGTTGTCGATGAGACTACCGGCTTCCGCTACTTCGACGTACGCGATCTCCTGGGATTCGTGGACGGCACGGCCAACCCGGTAGGCCCTGACGTGCCAGATTCCGTACTCGTCGCAGAGGAAGACGCAGCTTCTGCTGGCGGGAGCTACGTCGTGGTTCAAAAGTATGTGCATGATATCAGAGCTTGGAATAAGCTGTCTACCGAGCAGCAGGAGGCTATAATTGGGCGCAAGAAGCTCGATAATGTCGAGCTCGATGACGCCGCCGCAGGTCAGCAACAATCGCACAAGTCACTTGCTACGATCGAGGACGAGAATGGCTACGAACATGATATTCTCCGTGACAACATGCCCTTCGGATCTCCCGGGAGCCAGGAGTTCGGTACCTACTTCATCGGATACTCAAGGCGGCTATGGGTCATTGAGAAAATGCTGCAGCGCATGTTCCTCGGTGATCCACCTGGTTTACACGATAGACTGCTTGATTTCTCATTTCCTTTGACAGGGACCACGTTCTTTGCGCCATCTTCTGATTTCTTGAAGAGATTGGACACGGGCGATGACTAGATTGTAGACAACTTCTTGATGCACCGTTGCAAGTTATTGGCTGGTTGAAGGAATAATCGCTCAGCTTCGATTAGGCTCTTAAATATACGACGTCCCATCTTGTTGTCATTTTAAGGAGCTTGCGGGCGGTATGAGATTTGAAAATGTACTAAATTTGTTTAACGGAATATTCTAGGTACATTGGTATGCTTCTATTCCCTAACACCTCCCAGCTACTCGCCTGCCATCTATCTGTCAAGACGTATGGTTAGCCATCCGCGCGAAACCACTAAAATGCTAAGGCGAAGTAGTAATGTTTGATATGTCCTAATAAGTCCCTGTTGTGGTTTACCATGCCGTGTAACGAGATCTGAGTTGAGCCACGATGCGTGTAAGCTTTTACACGTAATCACCTATCTATCTGTATACGCACAGCCTTCGAGACCCCTCAAGAAATCTGGTAATCGTGGTTCTCACGATTCTACCCATACTTTGGTTTATACCGCTACCCTCCTGGCGTCTCATCCAATTTTCGATATAATCGCAGGGATCTCCAGTCACCAGATCATTCAATGGCTCCAAAGGGCCTATACTTGAAGCTCTTTCGGGGAGATTTTAGATTAATTTTGCTCTTTGAAGTCGAATGGGATTCGCCTCTAGAGTGTGAACTGAGGTCGAGGGAGCTAGAAGACGAACCGAAGTACCAGGCACTGTCCTATGCTTGGGGTTCTCCGCATGTTACTCGTCCAACGATAAACCTAGAGATCGCCTTAAGGCACCCAAGAAGAAAAGATTCCAATATTTATCTTTGGGCTGATGCTTTGGCACGTGGAGTCCAAGGAGCAAGGTGATAGATGACAGCTAGGTAGCTAACGTCATTGTCTAGTGTATCAACCAACAAGATTTCTGTGAGCGACAAGCTCAAACTCAAATGATGCGACAAATTTATACCGAGGCTACCGTTGTGATCGTGTTTCTGGGCGATGGCCAAACGCACCTTACGCCCAGGGTAATGAAACCGCAAGAGTTCATTTTCAACGATGGCTCGCGCGACGAGCACCACGTCAACAGGTTTCTTTCCCACTACAGAGCTAACTCCGTCAACAAACTGTCGACAGGGTTTAGTATTTTTGCCTCGTCACTCTTCTTGTGCAACGGGAGCATGAACTCTTCGAGGTTTTGCTTTCTTATAGAGTGGCCTGGCAAGCACCGATCGAGAATCTCCGAATGATGTTATTGAGTAGATGGTGGACTCGCATGCGCCGGATACTGCATCCAAATCGCCTCTCGGAGGCTTTGTGGATTGGCGGGGGGCTTCATATTGACTTCTGGTGTCGAGATAGATCATATTATCCAAAGATGTCCTCATTCGATACGGCGGCTCCCCTAGGTTCGTCGCTCCGTGGTCAATTTTCACTGCTACCCTTTATAGTATTACAATATCTGCATATTATGACGGGATCACAATGGATGATGAGAAAGTGCTGCACGCATTCTCGAAGTCCATTAACGATATCTAAAACGGCCATAGACTCTGGTCGGCGGAATAAACCACACAAAACAATGCTGGTTTAGAGCTACACACTCCACTTCTAGCAACTAACGGCCGCAAGTCCTCTGATGATCTAGATAGGGCGTATGCACTTCTTGGCATGGTACCTCGTGGTCTGGATATTGAACCCAATTACCACAAGAAAACTTGACTTTACACCCAAGCTGTCCGGAAAATCATAAGGCTAACAGGGAGTCTCGATGTGCTGATTGGCGACCTTGGACGAAAAGATAGAAGTGATCTGCCTTCGTGGGTCCCTGATTGCAGTGCTCTCACCCATAGCGGCGAAGTCCAACGTCTTAGGGTCGTTGTTGAGCTATACAATGCTTGCAGAGGCCTAAAGTTTTCTTGTTGGAGCTCTATGAGCCATCTTCTTTTCGACTTGGAATGACGACAGGGAAAGGTGGACAAGAATTTCGGAAGCAAATTGACTAGTCTTGAGATGAATGGCCTAGGCGCTTGAGTTGAAACATTTGTTTGTTCCAGCAATTCGGGCTGGCGAAATCAAGTTTATTATTGACCAGGTTCTTGGCTTTACGGATGTCATGACGTTAAGGACACTTTGCGTTCAATGGTTTGCTTGATGACACTCAATGACGATGGTACTCATCTACACCGATGGTTTGAGGCCAGCACATCGTCAGCTAACCAAGATCACGGGGGTCCGTTCGGGTTTGGTCATGTGCTAAATTTCATGTCTACTAGACGACGTTTATCTATGACTTTGGATGGTCGTCTTGGGTAGAGCCGTGAAAGGATTGAGATTTGCTGATCAAGTCTTCGTCCTGCCTGGTGGGAAAGCCCCATGTGTACTTCGAGGAGCCTATGATTCATCCTCTGGACTGGTCGAATGATTGGAGATTGCTATCTCCACAGTATCATGGATGGCGAGCTTGTTGAAGACCTATTTCTAAACGATCCGGCATATGGGGACATTAGGAAGGACTAGGAGGTACGTTATCCATCTTGAGGCTCTTCGAGATCGGCTTCCTTTTAATAGGATTAGGGCACTCGAGTTTTTCGATAAGCAGGTTTATGCGCGTGTGGCTGAACTCTTTCGAGAATCGCGTGGTATTGGGGAGCTCGGTATGCAAAAAAGGGCTCGGCCTTAGATTCCAGGTCACCTTGGCCTAATGCGTTGGGCGATATACAAATATTGTGACTGGTCTTATATGTTGAACCGCACATAAATACAGGTTTTCGTACTTGGGCGTGTATTGCCGAAGACGACTCCTCGGAAGACTAAAGCAAATAGACGCAAGCCTCCTATTTACCCCATTCGCTATGCAGAATCGTATAATCCATTCTCAGTTAATGCTTCCAAGATGTCTTAAAACATGTCTTTAAAATGTTGATACACACTACCCCCTATACCGTAAGGCATCGCGGCGCTATCGTCAACAGGCGGAACACCGGCCGGGGTGAGCGGACCACTAGGGCTGTTATTCTTCCCCATATAACCCTCGAATATCCGCGACATCTCGTTCGAAATCTGGTGCCCGTTCTGCACACCGGCAAAGGCGGGCGGCGCCCCCGAAACTGGCGACGGTTGCGACCCGTAACTGGATGCGAGGGGCGGAGTAACTCCCATCTGGCCGGTGGCCAGCCCGGCCATCGTGAGCGCGGCCGTCGAGTGCGGGTCTTGAGCCAAGCCAAGGCGAGGCGCCACTTCACGGAGAGACTTGATTGTGCTCCAGAGGCGCTGCGAGACCCATGATTTAGAAGATAGGTCCTTGACTAACTCGAGAGCCATATAGAACTCGTTGCGACATGAAGAGCTAAAGTTTACCGGGGCGTGGCACGATGCAAGGAAAAGCACGGCGATTGCCGATAGCAGGAATTGATGGTAGAAGACCTGGATCTTCCTGTATATGTTTGTCGTGTTGTTTAGATGCGTTAGGTAGCAAATGGTATTCTTTGCGACTTTGACAGCGCGCTCGGCGAATTGCATGTTTTCCATGATGCTGCTATGAGTATGTAGAATCGGGGTATATAGCCAAGTGCGAATCTGGTTAAAGCGGAGGTACGTCCAGATCTGCAGCCGCTGTATATCGTATTCTTTCTGTGAGTGTACCGGAGGATTAAGATACCTGGGCAGTGCTTCCCAATCGGCCAGTTCAAGTTGAGTCTCTCGGGGCACTTCGCTGTACCACTTTTTAATTAGACGGTCAAGGTCTTCAATATCGCCCGGCCGAACTTCTAATGCTGTGTTAGGCTCGAAATTTCGGACAAGTCGCCATACTCTGGCGCTGAGCTTTGAATACGTGATCATGGCGACCAGATAGGGATGCGAATCCTTCACGCTAAGTCAGCATTGAGAAGTCCCTTGGCCCTTTATGCAGAAAAGATAAGGTGCTTGTGTCAGCACGGTGACAGGTTCAGCCACTTACGGGGTATGGTAACTGAGGGTCGATTTCATCATCTGGGACTGTAAATGGCAGACCCGTACCGAATGCCCACCGACGATCCAGCACATAAGCTGCCCAAAACGTGTTGATTGCGTTATTACGTTCTTCCTCGTCGTTGATCCGTTGGATTGCGTCAAGCCGATGAAGGCCTAGTTCGAAGCAAAGGCGTGTTACCTGGCCCATGGTACGCCAAGCTAGGATCTCGTCGTTGGCGAGAAAGTAATAGCCCGCCTGTACAGGTCAGCTCCTGCGGGCCTCAAGTTTCTCTATACAAAGGAAGGCAAATACGCATCATATACACACAAGAAGAAGAAAAGAAGGGGGAAAAAAAGGAAAAAGGGGGGGGCAGGACGTACCACAAGAGCAAGTATTGGCATGTTCTTCACGTCGCTTGGATCAGACATCAACATCCTGTCCGTCGTGGGTCGGGCACTTAAGAAGAGCCTCTGGGCTTTTTCGCTATTCCCGTGCTCCTCGACCTGCAAGGCACAGCATATGATGAGCTTGAGTAATAGGGTGTTGCGGTCTTTGATGCCGCCTTCCTCACCATACAGAGGAGACATGAAGTTCTTCCTGGCCGCCTCCATCCACGACGAAAGGGTTCTCGCATGGCGGATGACCGACTCCATCTTGACCACAGGGTACATGATCCCAACCTCTTCATCATGAACGCGACACAGACGCACCAGTTCATCCTTGTCAAACTCCCATAACGGGTCTCGAGGCCCATTGGGGGCGGCAATAAATTGCGCTGTCAAATTCGGAGACGGCGCGGGACTCTCCTGAGAAAGCCCATCGAGCTCGCTGTTATCTGGCGCATTGCTATAGCCCATCTTGTGCAAGGTATTCTTAGCGACGTCTAAGTTGAATCGATTGCTAGTCGGGCCGCGGAAACCCGGCTGCTGCCGGATTTGAGACAGCTCAGCCGCCCTGTGTATGGGAGTGATGGACGGGATCGAAGAGGTCGACGGGGTGCTCGACGCGGATGGCAAGGCCGGCGGTCGATCTTGGATCGGGGCCAAGCGCAAGGCCTCGGCTCTAAGGGCGTTCATATTCGCGAATAGAGCGTCGACCTGTTCCTGTAGTTGGTTGACCTTGCTGGTCATCTGCTTGAACTCGTCCGAGTCCTTGAACGAGTTGGAACAGCAGTTGGGCGCGTAGAGGCATTGAAGGTTGAGATTGCCGCATCGCTGGCATGGAGTCTCGCCATTGCATTTTATCTTCCGCCGCTTGCACTCGTTGCTAGATGGAAGGACGGGCTTGGTTAGCATGGGGTAGCTCGGGTCGCGTCGCTACGGTGTCGTGTCGCCATATCGCACGCGCATTCGAAGACTTGGGAAAAGAAAAGACAAAGACTCACCAAGCTATAGATATATATCTATTTCTCTTGCTTCTCTGTTGAGGAGGCCCTTTCGAACTCGGCGATTCATCCGCGCTATTCTTCCTTTTGGCGCCGGCCGTAGTTGCTATGCTGCTGCTACTGTTCTGTTGTTGGGAACCGGGGGAGACCGGCGGCGCAGAGGCAGGGGTCTCAGCTAGAGTAGTCAAGTATCGCACCTCGCCGACTTGGTTCTCGAAGAATTCCATAATGCCATCCCTTCGATTTGACCGTCAATCTACTTCTTCCGCGAAGGCTGCTCGTCGTCGCCAGCATCCTGTTCTGGTACCGAAGCAAGGAGGGCGAGAGCGAGAGCGAGGACGAGAGCTGAAGGGCGATCGCGACAAGAACAAAAGAAATGCCCCACTACCATTGAGAAGGATCGGAACTTTAGTTCCAAATATGGAGCTGCTAATCCTTGAACAACGCAGGTTCTTTGTTACGGGGCGTTACCTCATATGCTATAAATCACTTGCTATTGGTCTCATCGCAAGGTCGAGGGGTCTCTATCTCACAGACAATGTAACGAGTCAAGTAATCCATTTACGCTTGCCGAGCATACTCGGGAGAAATAACTCAATATACCATGACGTTGGAATGATTCCATTATTAGACGTTAAAGGCTTTAAACCCCTAGAAGTAGTCGCGCATCAAGGAATGCCGTGTGCTAAATCGAGGCTTTTTAAACGAACTCATGTCATTAGGATTCATGTACGTCCCTTAGCACCTTACATAAAGGAGGTAAGATATATCTCTAGGTAGAAGAATAAGTACATTTATACCTACTTATATTAAGTAGATATTAGAAAAGATTAAAATAATTCAGAGTTTTAATTAATGAAAAAGTTAAAAAGAAAGTTTAAAATTTTAAATCTTTTTTTAAATTTTTATTTTTATTTTTACATAAAAATATATATAATTTAAAAATTTATTTATATTTATTAAATAAATAAAATTTAAATTATTATATAATATATAATAGTGAATTATTAATTAATTATTTATAATAAAAAAAAGAAAATTTAAATATAAAAATAAAAACTTATATAATATTATATAAAATATAAATTATATTTATATAATCGATTATATAATTATATTTTTAATAAAAATAATTTTCGATAAAATATTTATAACTTTATTTTTTACCTTTTTAATATATTTAATATATATATTTAAAAATTTTAACTTTAAAATTTATTTAACATAAATATTATTAACGTTTAATAAATTAATAAATTATATTAATAATTTATAATTAATATAAATAATGGAAAATTTATAAGTTTAAAATATATATTTATATCGTTAATAAAATTTAATAATAACGTATAATTTTTTCTTATAAATATCGTAATTTTTTTATCTTTTCGTAAAAGTGAAATTATTATAAATAATAAAAATATTAATTATATTTTATCATTAAGTAAATAAATAATTAATATTTTTAATAAAAACATTAATATATATATTAATAAAAATATTAAACTTAAATTTATTTATCTTTATAATAACCGATAATAATTTTTTTAATAATAAAAATATAAGTAATTTAATTAAGTTTTATTTTTAATTAACATTATTTATTAATTATATTAAAAGTTTAATAATTTTAAAATAATTTTTAATTTAACGATAATAAAAATTAAAAGTTTTTATAAAAGTTTATATATGTTAAAATAATAATTACATAATAAGTTATATAAATTTTAATGTATAAATTATAAAACATTTATTATTTAAATGTTTTTTTATCGATTATATCTTAAATTTTCCTTTATATAATTATTAATTTAATTAATGATATATATATTTAAATGTTTAACTTTATTATATAAATAAACTTTATTATTTAATAATATATAAGTTTATTTTATAAATATAAATTAATTTTTTAATTTAATTATTTAATTAAGTTTAATGAATAAATGTTTTTTAATGTAATAAATAATGTTAATAATTAATATTTTATTAAAATTAATGAAAACTTTTTTAAATAATAATTAAAAGTTTATTTATAATAAATAAAGTAGAAAATAATTAATAATTTATTTTTATTATTTTTTAATAATTTTATAAATAATGAAAATGTTATTTATATAAAAAGTATATTTAAAAATAATAAAAACGTTAAAAGATTTAAATAAAAATAATTTAAATATTAATGGTAAAATGATATTAAAGGATATATATATTAATTTTATTATTAAAAAGTTTATTATTTAAGATTTTTAAAGTATTTTTATTAATTAAAGTTAAGGAAATCTTATAATATAAAATGTAAATATATATTAATTATCGGGGTAAATTTTAATAATTTAATATTCGTGTTTAAGGTTAAATTCTAAATAAAAATTAATGTTAAAGTAAAATAAATGGTTATAAATATTTAATAATAACGTGATATTTATTATTAAAATAATTTTATTAATTCATTTATAATTGAATGTTAATTTAAGTTTTATTTAAAGGTTTAAATTAATATTTTCTTTTTCTTTAATGATTAAAATTAATTAAATAATTTAATTTGAAAAATAATTATTTATAACTTTCATAAATTTATATATATTTATGTTAACATTTTCTTATATGAAATGATTTAATTAATATTTTTAAAAAATCATTCATTATTTACGTTAAAACCGATTTTATGGTTTTATATTAAACTTTAATTAAATGTAATATTAATATAAATCGGTTAATGATAAATTAAAGATTAATATTACTTTTAATTTATAATATATATATAAATTATAAATAATTTATTTTTTAAGTTTTTTTAATATAAAAAAACTTATATTAATACCGGATAATTTTAATTATGTGAATATATTTTTTAACGATAATTTATTATGGATAATAATAAATAAGCGTTTTATTTATTTATTAATGGGAAATATAATATAAAGAGTTAAAATATTTAATTTATTATTTAATAATATATTCGAAAAGATATTATTAATAAAAATAATCGACGTTAATGATTTTATAACGTTTTAATATTTAATATTATTTAATGATAAAATCATTAATTTAAGTATATAATAGAAATTTTAATTAAAAGTAAAAAAGATAAATATATTAAAGGATAAATTTTTATCGTTAATAATTATTTTAATTAAATTTATTAATTAAAATTAATTAATTAAAGGTATAATGTTATTACTTTTAAGGTTAAACTTTTTAATGATATGTTTAAATTAAAATGGATTATTTAATTTCCCGAATTAATAAAAGAATTATTAAAATTAGAATTTATAGATAAATTATCGGAATTAAAGTCGATATTATTAAAGTTATTATTGTTAATAAATCGTAAATGATTAATTAAATTAAGAATAAGATTAATATATTTTATAATTAATCGATAATATTTAAATGGGGTTATTAATGGGTTTTAAATAATAATTTTATTTCCATTATTATTAATATTTTTAATGGTTAATAAACTTTTATAAATGTTAAATTTAATTAAAATATCTTATAATTAAAAGATGTTAAATAATAATAAATAGTTATTTAAAAGTGTAATTAATTATATAATAATTTAAATTAAGCGTTAAATTCCTTAAATATTAATATTAAATAATATAAAATTTAAAACTTTAATTTATTAATTATTTACGATGATAAAAGTTAAATGATTAATGTTAATATCTTTGAGTTTATGTTATTTAATGTTTAATTAATTAATGAATTTATTGGTAATTAAATTAATTTTATTGTTTTAATTAATTTAGGTAATTTTTTTAAGTAATATATACGTTAACATTTTATTATTTTATTGAAAATATAAGATAACGTTAAACCGAAATGTTTTTATAAATTTAAATGATAAAACTTTAAGGATAAAAATGTTTTTAATAATAATATTATTTATTTTTATATTAAATAATGTAAATATCATTTTACGTAATAACATAAACTTAATGGATTTTAATGATGGATTATTAATATTAATTTTTATTAATGTTTATAAAATAATTGGAAGTTTTAACGTTAATAACGATATTTTTATTATAAGAATAAAGGTATAAAATATTATATTTTTTTAATGGATTTTTTTAATGTTACGATTTTTTAAGCAGCTCGTTTTTTAACCTTTATATTTTTTTTATCGAAAAATATTGAAATTATTTCGTTATTTTTAAAGAAATTTAAAATAAATTTATTAAATTTATATTAATGTTAATGATTTTCGTTAATGATTTAAAGTTATAAAAGTTTTCGTTTTTATGATTATGAATAAGTTATAAATCTCGACGAGTTTTTTTTTTAAGCTTATTTTTATTATTAAAATTAAAAATTAAAATGATTTTTATTCCATTTTAATGTTATTTTATTAAAGGTGTTAATGTTATCGAATTTAAATATGTTATTAATTTTATAATTTCGTTAATAAAATCTTTATTATTATTAATGGTGGGTGGAAATAAATCATTAATAATAATAAATAAAAAGTTTAACGTTAAATTCTTAATTAAAAAAATAATGATAATATTATTTGTTATTTAATTTTAAAGGTTTATATAAACGATATTATAAATTTAAATATTTTTATGATATTATTTATTTATATTATTTTGAATTTATTTAAAATATAGTTATGTTAAATAAGCGTTAAAAGTTTTAATAAAGGGATTATTTTAAGGATTAAATCGTTTTATTAAAAAAATGATAATTTTTAACATTATTTATTTTTACCATTGAAATTAACGGTTTTTAAGAATCTTATATATGTTTTATATATGGTTAAATTATTTATATCGAATGTAAATTTTTTTTTCTCATTTAATCGTATAAATATTATTAATAATAAAATGGTTTAATTATTCTTTAAATGGTAATTATTAATAAAAGTTAACGGTTTTAATATGTATAATATTAAGTTTATTTCTTTAATTATTTAATGAATTATAGTTAAATTTATATTAATGGTTATTTTAAATAATAAGATTTTATTATAATTAAACCGGTATTATTATCGTAAATATAATAAATGTAAAAGTAATTTTCGTTATTAATGGAATAAATTATATAAGTTAAATTAATAATTAAAAAAATGTTTATAAAGTTTATAATATTATCGTAAATTATATGGTTAAGTTTTATAATAAATTAAAGTAATATATTAAGTTATATATTAGAAAAAGTAAATTAATAATTAATATTATTATTAAGCGATGCGTTAATATCGATACGTTAATATTAATGTATATTATTAATATAATAATTATAATATATATTTAATAGATAAATAAATAATCTCCGTTAATTTTAAAGTATTAAGGAATCTCTTAATAATAATAACGATTTTATACCATCACATTATCTTATAATTAATAACTTTATTTTACCCGTCGAAAAGTGTTTAATATAATATTTATTCTTAATAAATGATTATTAAGAATTATTTTATCAATATAATTTATTACCCACTTTATTTCCTTTTTATTAGAATATAATTAAAGTGATTTAATATTTTAAATATAATGGATAAACTTAGAGTAAAGTTTATTATACTTTACCTTTATTTATATCTTGTTTATGTTTATATTTAAACTATATATTATCTTTAATCCTTTAAGTATTTTAATATATTCTTAAATTATTTAACGTTATATATGATTCTTTATAACTTATTTAACTCTATTTTATTAAATTTTAAAATACCTTTATTTTCTATTCGAAAAAGTAAGAGATAATTATTTTATATTTTAAAGTTTAAGTTATATTTTAAATTTTTATAAATATAATTAGTTTAATATTATAAATGTGGTAATGTTTTAATAATTTTAAATTTATTAAGGATAAAAATTTTTATTATTTATCGTTATTATTATCATGTCTTTTTATTAATGGTAATTAAATGCCAAAGTATAATCGTTGGTTATTTAATTAAACTTTTACCATAAATTTATTATTATACCTTTACTTTTATTTATATTATTAAAGAAAGAATTAATATTGAAAATTATAAGTTTTATTAACGTAAATTTTAAAGTTAAACATTTATAAAAGTATAAATAAATTAACATTAAATAAATTTTAACTTATGTTATTATTTTAAAATAATCGAAATCTTAATTATCGTTAATAATAAATCGAGGCAGATATATTAAAAATTTATTAAAAAGTAACTTTACTTATGATACCGCTTAAATGTTTAACGGTTAAAAGTTTTTAAATTCTTTTAAATTTATCGTTAAATTTTTAAATTTAATATAATTAAAAATTTCACCAATTAAAGCTAAAAATTTACCATTAAATTTAAAAGTTTTATTAATTAAACTTAAATAAGGATAAAATAATTAATTAATCATAAACTAAATAATTACATAACTTATAACGATAATAAAAATATAAAATAAATTAATATCTTAAATATTATTAAAGTTATTTATATTAATATTTAAGCCGTTATTAATAAAATTAATATTATTATCGTTAAAAGATTCTTTATTAATTTTAATAATATCTTTTAAAATAACATGAATATTATTTAGATTAATATGTTAACTTTTATAAGTTAAGTAATTATATATTAAATTATTATTACGCTTAATAACGAAAATTAAATTTTCTTTTATTTAAATATTAACATTAAAAATCCCTTACCATATAATTATTAATCTTATATTAATTATTATAACTATTTCGATAAAAAAACCTTAATAAAAATTAATTTTAAAATTTATAATAATTTAAGTTTTAACATTTATATTTTAAACTTTCGGCTTTATAATTTCTTAATATTTATTAATTATAAAACCTTTTATTACGTTAAAAATGTTAAATTAATTAATTTCCCTTAAATTATTAATAATAAAGTTTACTTTAAAATTAACTTATATAATTTTATTATTAATAAGTTTAACCAAGTCATTATTAATAATAATAATTATAATGAACTAATATGAATAATAGATTTAAAAGTTATATTTAATAAGTTAAATTTACGTATAATAATTATATCGGAAAATTAACATAATTATAAATTAAATTAAACTAAAGTTTAATCGGAGATAATAATCGTAAATAAGATAATATCATCCCTTTTTTAAAATGATTAACGTTTTTATTAATCCTTTTGTTAAATTAATAATCTTCATATTATATTTTTATCATTTACTTACTAATTTAATCAATTTTTTCGATCTATTAATTAAACATTAATTAAGTTATTTACTATATTAAATTAAATAGTTATTATTATTAAAATTAATTAAACAAAAATTAACTAAATTAACCTTATTATTATTAACTTAAATAAAAATAACTAAACACCGAAAAGTTTTATATTTATTAATTTTATATTAACATATATATAAATTATTAAGGTTAATATACCCATAATTAATTAAATAATAAATTCATTTATATACCTTAAGATTAAATCGGTTAAATAAATTAAATAAATTAATTAACATTTTTTTAACTTTATATAATATTTATAAATATTATAATTTTATTCTTAAACATATTTTAAACATTTTAATAACTTTTCTTTAACTCTTTAATTAAAGCTTTAATCAAAGTTTTTAAATCCGCATTTCTTCTTTTTACTTTTTTTATCAACTTTATTAACTCTTTATTTTTCTCTTCCACTTCTTTTAATAAATTCGTCAAATCCTTAACTTTCTTTTATAATTCCGTTAATATTTTATCACTTTTTTTCAAACCTTTAATTACCTTATTAATTATTTTAAATTTATTATTAATTAATTTCGTTAAACCATTAATTATATTATTATATATCTTTATTAATACTTTACTTAATTTCTTTTTTACGATTTTAAAACTATTTTCATAATTATCTTTAATCTTTTTTTCCAAACTTATCATTTAATTATTTACCCATTCCTTTATCTCATTTTTAATTAACTCTTTTACAAAAAAAAAAAGGTTATATCTTTAATCTCTTCCAAATAATAAAAATAAAAGTTCATTATCCGTTAATTTATTCTTAATTAATTTAACTAATTTCATTAACTTAATTAATTTCATAAAATTAATTATTATTATTTTTAATCATTTAATTAACGTTAAAGTTTCGATAAACTTTATAAAGTTTTTAACATTAAAGATATTTACAATATTTACTTTAATTACCATCTTTTTTTCTTTTATTTAAAAATATAATATAAATAATATAACTTATTAAAACCTTAATATTTATTATTTATCCTTTTTTTATATTAACTAAATTAATCTTAATTTATAAAAAATCAGCATTAAACTTTATAACATATATCCTAATCTTTAACTTATATTTTTAATAATTTATAAAACCTTAAATTATTCCAATATTAATAATTTAATTAATACCTTTTTCATTTTAATCAAATCTTATTCAATATTATTCCTATATACCATAATATTTTCAAACTTTCTTTTTAATTCCTTATATATATAATATATTAAAATATCACCGTTTAAATTATATTTTATTAATACCTTAATAACTATATCTTATTTAAATTAAAGATATAATAAAATAATACCGATAACTATCTTTTAAAAAACCGTTCCTTTTATTCTTATCTTATTTAAATTTATTATTAAAATATCGTCATTATAATTAAACCAATTTTAACCATACTTACACTTTTCCTTAATCTCATATTTCCTTATTTAATTAATCTCATTAATTTTCTTCAAAACGAATTTTACTATTTTAATTTTCTCTCATTTTATAATTTCCTAAAATATAATATTTATATTTAAATCCTTCTATATAATATCTCTAAAAAAATTACTTTCTCTCCATTCCAAATTTTTTACCTTTTTTACTTTAATAAACTTAATAAATTAATCATTTAATTACTCCTTTAATTAATAAATCTTATTACCAATCACTTTATTATTCTAATTTATCTTAATTAATAGAATTAAATTATTTAATATTATATTTATAACAATTTAACCTTTATTATTACCTTCTTTAATATTCTTATCATTATCTTTAACCCTTTAACCTTTTATTATTAAATCTTTTACGTTTTTAAATATAAAATCTTAATAATCTCATATCTTAAAATCATTTAACATAATATCGTTAAATTCCATTTACAACGTTTAATTTCCCATTAACTTTTCTATTAATTTTTAAAAAAAATAATATATAAATGGAAAAGTTAACTAAGATAATTAATGAATTAAACAATAAACAAACCTAAGTTCATTAAGTAATTACGACCGAAAATTAAAATATAAATCTTAATATAAAAATTATATTAATATAATCGGAATAATTAATAAGTTTCAAAAATAAATATTTCAATACGTTAAAACTAAAACATAAACGTTTAAAATATAAATTATAAAAGTTCTATTTAATTAAATAAATTAAATAAGTTAAAATGATTAAAAATAAAAAAGTAAAAAGATTAAAATAATTAAATTAAATTAAGAAAAGAAAGCAAAAAAAAAGCTAATATTTTAAACAATTAACCAAATTTATAAATCGCTCTTTCCTTTAAATACAATTATATATAACATTTACGCTAAAAATAATAAATATAATAAACACTTATCTATCGTCCGGTGATTTTCCAAATAAAATAATTTTAATATTACTTTTTAAAATATAATTAACCATTTTACCTTCCATTAAATCCTCTTCTTCTTTGATAATAAATTATTCATTAATGATTTAATAAATCTTATTAACTTTTAATTTCAATTCCTTCAATAAAAGAGAAAAACGTTTATCAAAATCGTTAACCAATTAAATAACGTTTTACATAAATAAAAATCTTACATACCATTAATTATACATTTATAAATAATCCTTCCATCTCATAAAATATTCAAATATAAATCAACCTCTTTACTTATTAATATATTTCTTTATTAATTAAAATATTTCATATAAAAACTATTCGTCATTATTACTTTATATAATTATTCGATTAACTTAAGGTATTTTCTTATTATAAAGATCCTTACTTTAAAGAATTTTATATAATTATATAATTAAAATAACCTTATATATATATTAATAAAATAACATATTAATCTTATACGTAAATTATCCGATTTTTTTAATAATAAATAACGATCTAATTTATTATATTAACCATTTTTTTAAAAGTTTTCCTAAAAAGATATATCCTTTATATAACTTAAAATATATTATTTCTCTAATCTTAAATAAAATTAATTAATATTTAACATCATATTATACTTTTACATTTGCCGCTATAAAATTTATAACCATTTTTACCTTTCTTTAATATAAGTTTCGAAAAATTAAATAATTAACGTCATTAATTAAAACTTCAAATATTAAAATAATTAATCTCGGTTAAAATCCTCCAATTATCTCGTTAAATAATCTTTTAAATATAAAAGATTTCACATTATTCATATTATATTATAAAGTTAATATAATATCTAACCATAAATATTTTAACGTAAAATAATAATATTAAATAACCATTTCAATATTTTAATTTTTCCTTTCTATTTATCTATCCATTTATAAATAATAACTTATTAACATCATTAACAAAGTTCTTAATTTAATAAATATAATTTACCAAAACTTTATAATAAACTTTAAATTTCGATTAAATATAACCTTAAATAAAATTCCCCAATCATAAAACATAATTAATCTCAATACCATTAACATTTAATAATAAGCTTTATATTTAACATTTCTTAAAATTAATATAACTTTCTTATTAAATTTACAAATAATAACCATTATAACATTATATTAAATAAAACTTTCAATTACTTATAAAATATTCTTAAATTAAATAAAAAATAATCCGACAATAAAATCCCATCCCATAATATAATAAAGAATAATTATTAAATTAATTAATAACAATTCGCCATATAATTTTAATCGATCAATATGGTTTTCTTAACATTAAAGACATTAATATATATATTCGTAAATTTTTCTCAACAAATTTTAAATTAAAATATCATTAAATTTTTACCTTATTTTATTTACGCCAAAATAATACTTATCATTATATACTATTTTTAACAAATCCTAAACATATAATAATAAAATCATTAACCGTCATTATTTTATATCCATAACATAATATATAAAATTATTCGTTAACTTATATTTATACCATTTCATTATATTTTTCTTTTTATCTTTTACTTTCTAAAAGATTTCTCTCATTCTTTTTAATCTCTTATTAATATTATAACTTTTAATAATTCTTTTCCGGAATATATCATTAATAAACACTTTTATAATAATATATCCATCACTTTTATAATAACCAAAATTATTTACCACGTTTTCCAAAATTAACTTTTCAACATTTTATCACTCTTTTATATTATCTTTCAAATCAAATATTAATAAACAAAATAAAACATTAAAAACCAAATTCATCTTTCCGAAAATATAATATATATTTAAATTAAATTAAAATAAATAAAAAAACGCCACCATTAACCTTTCATTCATTTTATTAACGTCGGTCATTTTTAAAGATATTTAAGTAACTATACTTTTCATTACTCCATAATTTATAAATACCACAATTAATTTAATATAAAATTTTAATTATATTCGATTTTAACAAATAATTTATATTAAATATATTACTTTAAATTTTATAACCCCATATTAAATTTTCTCATTTTTAATTAACACTTTTAATTAAAACATTATTAATTTAATTAAAGTAATAAATATTAACTTACCATTCCATGATAAATCGAAATAAAAGATTATAACTTTAAAACTTTTTTTCTTTAAAACATTTATTTTAATAAATATTCGGTTATTATAATTTCAATAAATAAGAATTAATAAGTTAAAAAGTTCATCCTATAATATCTTAAATAACTCTTTTTTCACATCCATTAGTTCGAAATAAATCTTCAATATATACTTTTATTTATTTATAATAATTATTAAAATTTCTTTTTTTTTTCGCCCCAATATAAATAAAACAATTTTTTAATTTTATAACAATTAAATCTTTTATTAATATTAAGGTATATATTTACATAAAAAACTTATTATGCTAATATAAATCTTAAGATCGGTTAAACTTTATAACATTTTTATTTTATATATTACTTTAATTTAATCTTTAAATATTATAATACTTTCTCCATTCATAATAAACCTAAATAATTTAATTAAGTCATAACTTAAAAATAATTTCTTTAATGATAATATAAATCCAACTTCATCATACATATAGAAAACCTAATTTAAATAACGTTAATATTCCTTTATAATATCACTATAAATAATAATATCATTTATATAAACTTTTACAAAATCATTAAATAATTAAAAGCATTAATTTATAAAACGTTAATTATAAATAGGTAAATTTTTAAATCCCATTAACGTAACATTAAATATCTCCAATCTTTAAGGTGAAATAATTATTATTTAATTTTTATATTTATCCATAATAAGTAATTAATGAAAAAAGGTTAAACCATTAACGATACTAAAATATTTCTTCCCTTTCATCCTAAATATAATCTCTTTTTACTAAAGGAATAAATAAATATTTATTAATATACATTTATTAAATAATTATAAATCAATAATCATTTATCCTTTATATTTACCATTAATAGTTCTTTAAATGACAAAATAAAAATATCCAAATGATATAAACTTCTTCATTTATTCCAACTTATTAATATTTTATATAATACCAAAGATTTTATTAAAGAATTTCCTATCTTAAATATTAAAAAGATATATTTAACTTAATTTATACTTATCTTACTAATTATTAATAAAATCCATTATTATCTTTTCTTATTCCGATAATTCGATAATTCCTCGCTTTTTCTAAATATCCCATTTTTTTATTAAGTTTTTTAATTTTTTACTAAAGCTAAAATTAATATTATAATAATATATACCATCTTTAAATAATATCTTAAAGGTTCCATTTAATTTTACCGCCCTAAATAATAAAGCTATTATTTCCTTAAAATCTTTACCCCAGAACGTTTTTTATGTATCTTTTAAAATCTTCTCGTCCAAATTTAAAACATTTTTAATATCGCCATTTATATCAAATTTAATATTAAAAAAATCATTTATTAACAATTTTTATTCTAATAAATTAACCACTTAAACCATATTAACTTTCTCCTATATAATAAAGAAAAAACCATCATTAATAATATTTTTAATAATATTTAACTTTATCTTTTTATAAATAATTATTTTATCACTTAATTAATTTAAATAAATTATTACTTTTAAAGTTAATATATTATAAATATTATATAATATTCTTAAAAAGATAAAGTTAAATTAATAATCATTACTTTTAAATAAATTAACATATTTAATTAAGATTATTACCATAATTTATGCCGGAATAATAAATCGATATGCCGTTATAACTTTTCGATATATTACCTCACACATTTTAAAAAATATAATAAATATAATAACGTTTAAATAAAATGCCATAATTATTATCATCTTAAAGTAATTAATCATTATCTTATATTATTTATAAAAGTCATTATTAAATAATAAATAAAGTTTAAATATTCCCTTATAAACTTATATTTTAACCGGAAAATGAATAATCATTTTTTTCCTATATTTCATAATAATTAACATTTTAAATAAAAATCTTATCTTTTTCGTTATCTTTAAACTTTTTATAATACCTTCAATAATTAATGGCTTAAATACATTAAACATTTTAAAATTTTATATAAATTCCATTAACTAGTTTTAATTAACCAATTTATTTAATATTTTTAAATCGATATAAATTATATTTTTATTCTTTTTATTATTAAGAATTTCAACCTAAAGATATAAATATTACTTTAACTTATTTCTTTACTTAAATTTAAGCTTAACATTAATTATATCTTCATCAATAATTTGATTTTCTTTAAAACCTTTTAGTTAATTATTTTCGTCATTTTTAATAATCGAAATAATAAAATTAAACTCCCCATTTCCTTATTATTTATCCATAAAATATTTATCTATCTTTTCTTCGATAATTAATAAACGATATTTTAACTTTTTTAACTTATTAAATTTTAAGCTTAATGAATCTTTTAACTTTTTTAACTTATTAAATTTTAAGTTTAATGAATCCTTTAACGAATAATAATGATTATTAAATCTTAAGCTTAATATCTTTAATTCAATACATTTATTTACATATATATATTTAAAATAATTAAACTTAATATTGAAGAATTTATCACATTTATAATATATCTTTTTCTCTTTATTTATTTTATCATTTAAAGTTAATTATTCATGTTTATTATTACCATTAAAATTTATTAAATAATTATATTCATTATTTAATTCGTTATTCCACTTTAAGAATTAATCAATTAAAAAATAATTATCTTTTAAAAGTTTTTACTCTATTTTTTCTTTATTATTATCTTAATCTTTAATATATACTTCATCAATTATATAATTATCATTATCACATTAATTTAATTTACTTTATTAACGTTATAAATATTTATAATAGTTATAACCTCCGCTTTATTTTTTTCCATAATAATTTCTTTAACCGTAATTATAAAAAAACTTATGTTAACCACGAATATTTCAATTACCATCTTAACGATAATAATTATACCCACGATTATTATTACGATAATCATTATTATAATTACCATTATTACAATTATTATAACCACGATTATAATAACCATAATTTTTCTAATTATTATAATTATTATAATAATTATCATAATAATTAATTTATTAACCATCCCATTAATTATATTATCGATAATCATTACATTACTTATTATAATATCCATTACCGCCTTAATAACCATCATTTTCATCATTATTATATTCACCTTAATAATTATTTTAATTAATAATATTATCGTTTCAATTAAATAAATTAATTAATAACTTAAACATATTAAAGATATTTACATTTAAAAAAATATTACGAATTAAATATTCATTAATACCTATTTAAATAAATTATTTAATTTAATCTTTTACCCCATATTATAATAATTAAAAACGTCATTAACATTATCATTTATTAAAATATCAAAGATATTTATCATAAGAAATTCCTTTAATAAATAATAAAATTAACATTTATAAATTAACGTTAAAAAAATTAAAGATTTAATTCATATATTAAATAAACTTATTTATTTATGCCAATTAATAACAACGAATAATTTAAATAACTTAATCTTCCAAGAAAATATTCTTTAAATAATCATTTTTACCATATTATACTTTTTTTAATATCTTTAAAACATTAATAACATTAACCTTAAATCATTTAAAAAGACGCTTCTAATAATATTCATTATTAATTTAACATTTCTTCTTTTCGTCATTATTTAAAAATTAATATTAAAATAACGCCATTTTACGATAAAATTCATACATATAATTCCTAATTTTTTCCTTATAAATCTCATTAATCATTATATTATTTACCACATTAATAAAGATATAAATATTTCTTTAATAAATATAAATATTAATTAATATTACCTTATTAATTAAAAGGTTATTACTTAATATAAAATATTTAATACTTAATAAAAACTATCTTTTAAGGTTTATTTTATATTTAACTTAATTAAAATAATATCGTTATAAATTATAATAATTAAAAACCACTTTACTTAATTATATTTCCTTAAATATTATCGCTATTATATCATTAACTTAATATACACGTTAATAAACGTCATCGTTACTAAATAAATATCCATCATATTTACTTCTTTATCCATTTTTTTATCCACGTTTATATCCGCCTTTACGTTTATAATTACTTTTATATCCATTTCCTTAACCATTATAATTATCATTACCATTACCTTAATCATTATCATCATCATTATTTAAATCTTTAAAGTTAAATTTAAATATTAATTTAAAGCCTCAACCATTTTATCCATTAAAACGTTAATAATCCCTATTATAACATTAAAACGTTTTATAATAAATTTAATTCCCATCATAATAATTACCGCTTAAATTATCATTAATTTAATTATTATATTAATCATCATTATAATAACCATTATTATTATCATCATGAAAAAAGTTAACATATTAACTAACATATTAACGCATTAAATTTTCTTAATATCCACTCTTATTAAAACGTTATCTAAAATTTAAATTATCTATGTCATTTCCATTTTTTCCTCGAAATAATTAATTAAAATCCTCGATTCCATAATAATCTCGTTTATAACTTAAACCATTAAAACTTCTCAAATTATCCATATTATTTAATTTCGTTTATGCTTAAAATCTAAATAATTATTTAATATAAAAATTAAGATTATCTAAATTATTATTTAAAAATAAAGGTAAATATAATTATCAACGAATAAACTTAATATTATTACTTAAATCCTCGGGAATAATTATTTATTTAAGTTTACATAATCGAGAATATTAACGAATAAACTTAATATTAATGCTTAAATCATCGGAAATAACTATTTATTCAAAGGATTAAATAAATACCATAATATTTTAATATTTAACGATCCACGGTAAATTTAATATTTCTAATGATAAATTATTATATTTAATTAATAATTAAAGTAATAAAATAATTAAAACTACATTAATTATAACATTTCTCTCTTACTCGGCTAAATAATTAACTCGATTAAAATATCCCTTTAATAAACCAAATGATAACTTAACTTATATATTAACTATTCGATTTAATTAAATAAATACCAAATAATTAAAAAGAAAAAAAGAAACATCCTTTTATAAAAAACATTAACCTTAACATTTAATTCTTTTTATTAAACTTATAAAAAGTTCTTTAATTTTTAAATCCTTTAATAAAACCATAAATCCCAATTTAACATCTTTATATTAAGCTTTAAAACCTTTTTAAATTAATTTCGACTATACTTTACTAAAATTAACTTTAATATTACCTATTATAACCCGCTTCATTAAAGCTTAAAAAGTTATTTTTTTTAAAAAATAAAAAGATTAAGTAATTTCATTAATTAAACCTTTAATATAATTAACCAAAGGGAATAATCTTTATTTTAGTTAATTAATCTCATTTATTAATTATTTAACTTTATTTTTTAACCGGCTAACTTAAATTAAAAATTAAAAACATTAAATAAAATCGATAAAATTAAATATAAATATAAAGTTTAAACGAAAAATATATTAATCAATTACCTATATTAAATTATAAGAAAAAAAAACTTTTAATAAATTTTATATAACCCGAAAAGAAACTTATAAAAATTCTCGCATCCGATAATTATAAATTCTAATCGTTTTTACGTATATCTCAATATAAATATAACTATTACCATTACATTTTTAAACGTGTTTAAAATAAAAACATTCCTTTAAAAAATAAGTTAATTAAACATAAAATTCATCTTATGCCGATATTAACAAGATATAAAAAAGGTATAATAAAACTAACGCCCCAAAATTATATAATAAACTCGGGAAATAAATATTAATATAAGATTTTCTTATACCAAACTTAAATAAAATATAACATATAAAATTAAACTTAAAATTAAGTATAAACATTTCCCACTTATAAAATTAAAAAAATTCTTATAAATTTTTCGTAAACTAAAATAAAGCTAAAATTAATAAAGATTAAATAAGAATAAATAATTATATTAATTAAAAAGTAATAAATATGTTAGAATCATATTAGAATTAATTATAAAATATAAGATATAAGTTAAAAAGGTTAAAATCTTATTAATAAAATATTATATAAAAAAAAAATAGGAATAAAATTCGATTATAAACCAGGAATATATTAATAAAGATTTTAATAAAACATTAATTATTTAACGATTTAACAAATTAAAGATTAAAAAGCAATAAATGTTATTAATTAAAAAGATAAATAAATATTATATTAACCGCCCGAAAAGGCACGAAAATAAAGCTACCAAATATAATAAGTTAATATAAATAATAGATTTAAAAATTATATTCAATAAATTAAATCTACGTATAATAATTATATCGGAGAATTAACATAATTATAAATTAAATTAAACCAAGGTTTAATCGAAGATAATAATCGTAAATAAGGTAATAATAACTAACGTTAAACGTGAGGCATTTTAAAAATATATTCATTAATTCAAAAATTAAATAATTATTTTTATTATTACGTAAACTTATTAAGTTATTACCGGCAAAAATGATAACGATAATAATAATAATAATTAAAATAACCGTAACGACGATAATAATTATGATAATAATAATAAACAAAATTATAACGATAATAATGGTTATAATAATGGTAATAATTATGGTAATAATAATAAATGCGATAATAATGGTTATAATAAATGTAATATTAATGTTAACCTTAAGGTATAATAACATATCATTAAGTTAATAACCATAATTAAATTAATATTTAATTAAATTCATAATGAATTAATTAATATTATTATTAATAATACCATCGATAAATAACATAATAATTAATAAGCTTTTTAATAAATGGTTAAATATTAAATTATTTTAAATGGTTAAGAATTTAATTATATTAACTTATTTAAGCCGATGAAAAATAAGAATAAAATTAAAGGTATACCGGAACGAGAATTTTATAACAAAGTTATAATTTAATATAACGTATATATTTTTATTAATATTATCCATAATATAATAAAAATCTTTATTTATATTAATATTATTTATAATAAATTACCATAAACATATTAAAGTAACGTTAATCTTTAATAAATGATATAATTAATAAAGTAAAAAAATAAGATATATAAAGACCTTAATTACCATCTCGTAAACTTATTCATATAATTTAAGATATTTAAAATAAAGGTAATAAAAAACCTCGAAAAAGTTAAATGGAAATAAGATAACGCTTTAAAAAAATTTAATTTTTAATCTTAAACTTTAAAAATTATCTATAATTATTATTTATTATAAATAAACCAACCAATTTAATATATTAATTAGATTTATAATAAACTTAACTTAACATTTTAGATTTTAATAATACCTTTAAATCATAATATTAAACTTAATGAATATATTATTTACCTTAATGAATATAGTTTTATTTAACGTTAATACTTTATTATAACCGGAAATAAAAATTTATTACAACTTCTTTAATTTATTAATAACTAAATTATTAAAAGTTTAATTAAAAGGTAAGATTTAAAATTCTTATTAAATTATATAAAGGGATAAATTAATAAAAATAAGGATATTAATAACGTTGGTAATTATTTTAATCATTATTGTTAAGTTATAACTGGTAAATTAATAAAATATTATTATTAAAATAAGTTAAAAAACGATATAAAAAATTATATAAATAATGTAATTATTTATTAAAGGATAAAAGTAAAATAATATTTACCTTACGGTAAGTTAAATTTATTACTTATATTAAAAAACTTAAGAAAAAAGATATCCCTAAATTTTATCACCGGATTCTTTAAAATTATTATATAAAATAACCGTTATTACGATAATATCTTAATTATCATTAACCATTTTTTAAAATATACGTTATATATAATAATTATAAAAGATTTAACCATTAATAACCTTATTAATATATTCTTTATAAAAATCTTCCCGTAAATAAGATTCTTAAAAAGGATAATATTGGATAAAAAATCTTTATTCATAAATAAATTTTAGTTTATATTATATTATTACTTAATAATAAAAAAACAGTTAAATATCACTTACTATTTTTAAATGAATAAATAAATGGAAAGATAAAATTAAAACTTGAAATATTATTTATAAGCTTTTTATAATTATAAATAATTTAATTAAATAAAAAAGTTTACATTAATAAAGTAAATATATAATATTTTAATCTATTTAACATATAAATAAATATTAATATATTTATATATAAGGTTTATGTTGAAAGAACTTAATGATTTAATAACATTAATCTTAAATTAAAATGTAATTAAAGGTATAAAATTAATAAATAAAATTTATTAAAATAAGGAAAAAGTGGTAACGTTATTATATAATTTTAACGAAGCGTATATAAAATGATATAATAAAGATAAGTTATAAAGAACGTTTAATAAAGGTAATTAAATGTTAAGGGATAAGTTAAAATTAAGCCCATTTAATATTAACGCTTATAATAAAACTTATATATAAAAGGCATGTAGCCGTTTCGATAAAAGGTCGAAAATTAAACGTTATTAAAACATTATTACCTTATATTTACTTAATAACTACCACGTTATATATTTCTAACATTTATTTTACGTATGAATTAAATTAAGGAGCCTTTCTCACATTAAGTTATGATTTTTATAAAAAATATAAATTAAAAATGATTTAATAAAAAATTAACGGATAAATATTTAAACCTTTTCGAAATAAAAAAGATTATAAACCACCATCGAATAATATATAAATTCAAATTATCGCTAAAATATAAGATATATAATATATTTAATATAAATACCTTAAAACCATTTATATTTAAATTTAATAAAGTTTTAATAAAATAAAGGATAAGCTTTAATAAAAATGATATATATAATATAAAAATAATTTTAAATTATAAAGGTAAAAACAAAAATAAATAATATTTTATTAAATAATTAAGATTTAATAATAAAAACAACTTATAAAAACCAACTTTAAAAATATTTAATAACATAAAAAAAACTTATAAAAAACGCCTTAAAAACAAAAATAACATTACTTATATAAGAATTAATATATAAAACATAACATTAATATACTGGCATTTTATTAACTATTTACCACTTTAAATTACTTATCGAAAAGGTATAATAATTACTAATAAAATTATAAAACCCTTTAAGCTTAAAAAATCCCAAAGGATTTATAAAATTTAAGAAACCGATAAAATCGATAAAATTAACAAAACCGGAAAAATTAAAAATAACCACATTATTAATAAAAACTTATAAAATTAACATAAAGTAATAATAAGATAAAAGAAACTTAAATAAAAAGAATATATTATAATAAAATATTTAACCAACCGGTTAATATCCTTAAAAAAACTAATAAAATTATTACGAAATATATATAACTTTATTTTAAAGGATTAAAAAACCTTTTACATAACTTCATTAACTTTAAACATTTATTTATTATAAATCTACTTCCACTTTTTCTTTTCAAAGGTTAAATAATGTTAATATTTTAATTATTACATTTTATTTATATTACAATTATTCTTAATAACTTATAAAGTTTTCTATAAAATTAATTACACCGCTTTAATAACTTCCTTAAAATTAATTAATTATAAGATAACAAAAAAATCAAGAGGAATTTATAATATAATTACCGACATTAACCTTAAAAATAATATAAAAAACATAAGTTAACGCTTTATTACTTAATGAAAATTAAATCATATTAAATTAATAATTATATAATGACGATATAAAATTAAGAATTTATAAATTTATAAAACTTTTTATATATATAATATTTATAATATTTATTAAAATCATTTAAGAAAAGTTAATTAAATTATATATTAAAGAAGTTAAAGGATTACCTTATCTTTTATCTTAATATAATTATAATTAATAAGTTTATTTTTATATTAATTAATCATATGATATATATAACATTAACACATTTTAAAGTAAAATTCTTATTTATTAATTATAACGTTATAATAAAGAATTAAGAAATAAATCAGTAAATAAATAATATAAAAAGGATTTATATTATTATAAAAAGAAAAAATAAAATAAAGATATAATAAAGATTTAATAACCTTATATAAATAACCATAAACCAAAGAAATAAAGAAATTATATACGAGAATAAATATATTATTTATAATAATAATAACGTTTATAATAAAAAATGCTTAATATAAATAAGGAAGTAAAAAGTAATTATTAATATATATTAACCTTATTATAAAAACTTAATAAATTAATAATTCTTAAAGATAAAAATATAATGGTAAAAAGTGACTTTATTAAAAAATAAGTTAAAATTAAACTTATTTAATATTAACACTTATAATAAAATTCATATATAAAAGATATATAATTATTTTAATAAAAAGTTAAAAGTTAAATATTATTAAAATATTATTACTTTATATTTATTTAATAATTACCACGTTATATATTTTTAACATTCACTTTATATATAAATTAAATTAAAAAACTTTTTTCATAATCACGTTATATATTTTTAACATTTATTTTATATATAAATTAAATTAAAAAGCTTTTTTCATAAAATATTTAAAAATAATAAATGGTTTAACGGTAAAAAAATTAATGAAATAAATTTATTATAAATTATTTTAAGGAAAATTATTTAATTAAAATGAAAATATATGTTAAAAAATTAACTAAAAATTTATAATAATAATTAATTAATTAATTAAATTATAACGGTTTTAACTTTAAATAAATAATGTTAATAAAATAAAATTAATAAATAAAAGAAAATGTTTTTTTAACGAATAAAAAAAAAATAATAAAACGTAATATTAAATATATTATAAATAAAATAAAATGGATATTTTCATAAATTAACGACCGGAAATTATATAAAACTTTAATAAAAAATTAAATTATATTATAACTTAATTAAATAAAACGAAAATAATTATAAAAATATAAAATTAAATAATAAAATAAATTATAATGGTTTTAATAAATTATTAATGGAAAATATTTAATGAAAATTAAATGTTTAAATTCGATTATTAAAAAAAATTAAAATAATTTAAAGTTTTAATTAATGAAAAAGTTAAAAAAAAGGTTTAAAATTTTAAATCCCTTTTTAAACTTTTACCTTTACTTTTACGTAAAAGCATATATGGCTTAGAAGCTTATCCGTATCTATATTGTGGCGTCCTGGTTAGTGCCGTAAATAATGGTGTAGAAGCTGGTGCTAATCTATAGTAAGCTCCCCGCTATGCTCAGACGCCTCCGAGCAACGAGTCCCCATCTCTCTCTCGAGCCAAACCTTATCTTCCACCTGCAAGGTGAGGCTCAACCCAAATGAGATCCCGGAGATTTTGCACCCCAGTTGGACCGCGTGCAGAGTTCTTGATCCAGGGCGCAATTCTTTAGAATCTCACTTCGTAGAATCGACAAGATCATGATGGCAATCAGTTTAACCCCGGTTAGAGCGTGTGGAGTCTTGTACAGCCCCAAAATTCCAGCTTAGCAAATGTCGTGATCTCATGATAAGCCCCAAAAAGGAGAAGATATTGCAAATATCCCACAGGCTGTATTTCCTTTGGCTGGTTTGCAGTGATATCCCTTGCTGACTTGGGAGATAACGGTTGAGATCAGAGCATATCTTGTCAAATTTACCTGACGAACTGCTTTAGTCTGGGCGGCGTAGAACTGACTGGGTTCTAGGGGCCGAGCTCCCTTATCGGATCGTACCTAAACAGATACCTACATGCATGTAGGTCAACAAAGGACTTATCTAATGGAAGCTCTTGACATGCGTACCCAGGTACATGTACCTAAGGTATGTACGCCAGGCGTTCGCCAAACTGCATTGCAGCAAACATACCTACATGTAACTCATCTCGAGAAGCGATGTCACACTCTGAACTTGGATTGAAGCCCCACGTCTCATTAAAGGGTCGCTTAGGTACTCGCCGTACCAGTACCTACCTACCTTACATATGCCACATAGCGGCAAGCAGCTGAAAGTCAAGGGAATGCCATCAATCCCGTCAAATGCGAATTTAGAGGAACGCGCCTGGATTCAATACTGATGATACTTAGAAGCACGTATGCCATTACCTTACCTAGTTAGGTAAGGTATTGAAGACCACCTAGCGAGAAAGGAAATGAGTGACATCAAGAGTGTAATACCAATTGTGTGGTGGTGCCAAGAGTTGATGAATTCGGTAGGTTATGGAGTAACTAATGCCTAAGGCACATCTTGGGGTAGCTCTAGGCAGGACCCACAATGTTATGTAAGCATACTCGTCATATGCATATATGACAATGCCACCGACAAAAAATGCGATGCCCTCATCGCTAAGATACATGAGCTCTTGATGACAAAGGAAAATAATGATATGGCCGTCTCGTTGACGAGAGTCCATAATTCCTTGGTCCTTCTATCCCTATTCTTCCATTATGACCAGTACTTTTGCCAATGTGACCGTAATATGCTCCTGTTCCCATTTGTATCCATATTCCACCTATGCTCCATTTCTCATGCGGTACTCTCTCATTAGACCATCAAGGTCCTCGCCAAGTTGGCGCCTAGTATACCATCTGGTATACTCATTTCCCAATCCAAGGTACTCGATTAGGAACTTGTCTCTCGCCTCATCAATGTCGATGATGCGCCGCTCATGAGCCTCAAGACTCACTTCTCCTATTCCCGGGAGAAAACGCCCAAATACGTCCATTGGGGGAGCAGGCTCTAAATGGTCAACAGATATGACATCGTGTATCTGCCAATGTGCTGGGAAATCCAGTCTGTAGGCGAGACGGCCAACTCGCTCGATGATGCTGAAGGGCCCAACAAATTGCTGACCCAGCTTTTTCCCAAGAATTGCTGCACTGGGAATGTTGTAGCCTTTGTGTAGACGCAGCAATACCTTTTGACCAGCACGAAAGAACATGGGTTGGTGCCTTTGGTCATAGTACTTCTTGGAGGTCATTGATGCCAGAGTGATGGCGTCGTGAATGTCGATGCGGCAAGGGGGCAGGGCTTGTCGTTCCGCGCCAAGCACATGAGGGATAAAATTAGGGGTGAAGCCATAGAGGGCCTCAAGGGGGCTCTTCGCGGTAGTCGAAGATCTTGTCGAGTTCATCTCATATTGGAGGCGGGGCAGGCATTTTTTCCATTGGTGTCGATCATCAAGTGAGTGGAAATAATAGCGCAGGGTGGATTTGACGTAGAGAATGAAGCGCTCGGTTTGCCCATCAGTTTGGGCATGATATGCTGTCGAGTAGAACAGCTTGGATCCCCAAAGAGTCCAGAATTTCTTCCAGAATGCTGCCAGAAACTTGGGGTCTCGGTCTGATATGATGACTTTGGGGGGACCCCAACTTGTGGTTAATAGGGCATTAAAAAATGCCTCAGCCCACTGTTCCGCGGACCAGTCATGTCGACCAGGGAATATGTTCACCACTTTGACCAATTTGTCGACACAAACGCCCAAGGCATTATGCCCATCTGACCCTTCTGGCAAACCGAGGGCAATGTCAAGGGTAATGGTATGGAATGGACAAGGGGGGCCAATAATGGGCTGGAGGGAACCATATGGACGATGGTTGCGTTGGCGTAACAATGCGCACTGAGGGCATGAGCGCATAAACTTGCCAAATTCCTTGCGGTCAATGACGAATTGCGCCAAATGGTCGCGCAAGCGGTCATGGCCCAAATGGCTAGGACCATGGAGGTACTCGAAAATCTCGGGGAAACAGGTACGGGGGACGCAAAGCCTGTCCAATGCATCAGACTTTTTCCACAAAAGCCCATCGCGCAAATGGTATGGCAGATCCGAGGCATCTTGGGGGTCCAGGCGACCATTGGCTTTGATGACATTAAGGACTGTCTTCCACTTGGGATCAGTGAGGTACCCAGCTTGCATTTTCGCGCGGAATTCCGGGTCAATTTGTATCAGTGCCACACCTTTAGACGATGGTTGGGCACCATTGTCGTCATGGGGGGGACGGGCAGCCAAGCGGATGGCTGGCATGGCATCCTCAAGGGATGCCCATATGTCTGCGATGCTCTGATGGGCAGACAGGGACCAATGCTCATCAGCATCATCAGGGAGTACTTCCAAACCACCAGGGGCATCGGGAGGCGTGTCGTTGGGACTTGTCCTCAGGCGAGACAAGGCATCAGGAACAATATGCAATTTTCCTGGTTTGTGAAGGATGGTGATGGTAAAACGACTAATGTACTCCATGGCTCTGACAAGTCGAAGGTTCTTGTTGCTCAGAGCTGTTGAGTTGACTATATCTGAGTGTTTTGCCATGCCAATAATTGCCTTGTGGTCAGTGAAGACAATTGTGCGATTTTCCGCAACGGAAATCCAGTGCTCAGTTTTCCTGAGCGCCCAAACAAGACCTAATACCTCCATCTCAGTGGGCCAGTAGCGCTTCTCAGCGGCTGTCAAGACGCGAGACAAGAACGCGATTGGCTCGATAGCGGTGCGGGGCGGGTATGTGTAAATGTCGCCATCTCTGGTGATTTTAGGCAAGGTGTCTTCCTTGACATGGTAGACAGTGACTCCAATGCCGTCTTTGGAGACGTCAAAATCAATGAAAAGGGTTCTACTCTGGTTGAAGTAGACAAGGACAGTATGCTTGGTCAAAGCATCCTTGATGGCAGTAAATGAGGCCTTCTCAGCATCAGTGGGTTGGTCCACCACAATGCCAGTGGCCCAGCGCTTGCGACCTTGCTTGGACTGGCCGCGGCGACTGTTAGCTCTCAGTAGCATGAGCTTGCGCTTCTCCAGCGCGTCCGCCAATTGGGCATATCGGGGAACATTGCTGCGCATATAGTTGGCGAGCCCAATGAAATGCTCCAAATCCTTCAATGTGCGCGGGAATTCCAACTTCTCAATGGCGGCAAGGCGTTCCTTTGTAGTAGACAGACCAAATGAGTCGACAAGTCTGCCCAATACTACAGCATTGGGGAAGCCTATGAATGATTTAGAGGGGCCAATTGAGATATTCTTCTCTCGCAGAACCGAAAAGACTTGTATGAGGTCTCGAATATGGTCCTCAAGACTGGCAGAAGCGATGACAATGTCATCACAATAACAATCCGCTGATGGAATTGGCTCAAGAATTATGTCCATTTGACGCTGAACATATGAGTTGCTGTTCTTGTATCCCATGATAAGACAATTGAAGGTGTATTGTCCTTTGGCTGTGGTAATGGTTAATGCCCATCTTGTGGATGGATGGACACGCCATTGGTAGTAGAAGGAGACAGCATCAAGGACTGTGATGTAGGGCATACCGCTGACCTTTGCCAGCATAGACTCCTGTGACTTCATTGGGTAGGCATCATTGAGTTGCATGCCATTGAAAGTCCTGGTGTCCACGACCATTCTTCCTTTCCGCATCATCTCAACTTTTGGTGCTGGTTGAGGCTTGAGGGCTGGACCTAGGACAACGGGAGGGGAGACAGTTGTCTTGTCGTCCTTGGGCTTGGGGACATTTCGCCAAACCACAAAAACTGGCATGGAGAACGGGACGGGTTGGCGGTTGCGGAATACTCGCTTCTTGTCCATCAAACCAGCAATGGTGTCGTCAATGACCTTCTGGTCCTCAGCATTGACCACATAATGCCGGCATTTCTTTGGAATCATTTGTTCCCATCCAGGTTTGAAGTTAAACGTCAACAATTCCTCTTCTGGCACCTCTGCAAATCCCTTGTCCTCAAAAACATCAGAGAACTCGGAGATGATGGAATGGAGGCGGCGGAATGCTTGAGGGTCGGATCCTCCCTTGTAGATGGTTGTGCCATTGGGATGCTGCTCGGAATCTGGGGTGTGGGCAGTGACAAAATCCGTAGATGATCCAAATAGGCGCCTATCAGCCAAATCCTTCTTGTGCGGTTTGCGCAGCGCTAATTCCAGCGCGCGGTCGTCATTGACATGGAATCCATTAATACCTTGGTTCATAGGAACCATATGACCCATCAAGGTATTCTTAGGTATGGAAATGGGGGAGGCTGTGTCATTCCGGACGATTATTTGGCGCATGCGGTCATTGGTCATCAAGACATAACACGAGATGTCGTCAGAGGAGGGCTCAAAGAATGAGTCTTGCCCAAAGCGCGCTTTATGGACAATATCGACGAATTGATGGGTAAATGGGGGGACGACAGTGTCTTTGGCGACAAGGACGCGAGCTCGATCTTGTGCTCTATGGTCCGGCATAACCGATATGGGAATGGCAACTCGACAGGACTGGATAATGGCCATCTTCTTTGACAATAGGATGTCAACACGCTCCGCATCAAGTATGTCTGTGCCAACCAGCATATGCGCGCCAAGGCCAGAGACCAAGGTGACCTCGCGCAAGAATGTGGCGACAACGGGGCGACCATCGCGTAAACCCTTGAAATAGAACCGAATGATGGCATATTCATTCGCGACAATTTGGTCCTGAGATATGCCTCTGATGAACATTGGAGCGGACCGCTTGCGAATTTCAGCGGAGGGGTAGTGCTTTTGGATCCATGCCTTGTCTGCCAAGGTTCTGGTACAACCAGTATCACCACAAATGTCCTCCTCATGCTCTGATTCAATCGATGTCATGATGAAGAGCTTGAGATAAGTGCGTGTCTTGTATGTAAAGCCTGTGCCAACATCGGGGCCTGAGTCGACATCGGAATCAATGACTGGAATCTGGGATTTTGTGCTAGGGGCATGCCGGAACAATTCCGCTGGTGTCATTGGTGGGACAGGCATAGAGGCTGGGTTGAGTATGGACGACATTTCCATTCTGTCATCGGCATGATGCATTTCAGCATGAATGGGATTGAGATGGACCGCAATTTGTGCCGTCTCGACATCAATATCTCCCGTAATAGCCATCAACGACTCATCATCTGAACCGGTGTCGCTGGGGGCATGAGGCGCCAAAGGAATAGGCATTGCCGGCGCATAGAGTGCAGCCTGGGCAAGCTCCTGTTGGTCATGGGTAGTGTCGTCGTGGGAATAGGGCACATGAGGGACGGGCACCGCCGGCGCAGCAGATGCAGCCAGGGCGTGCTCCTGTCGAACATGGCTGAAAAGACGGTTCCTGGTCGGGAATCGCTTTTCGCAAACTCTGCAAATGGATTGGCGATGGTGTGAAGGGGTTGCGAAGTTGGCAACTTCGCCGTCACTCTGGTGATCCTCGTCGTTGTCTTGCTGAGTATCCTCCTCAGTCATGGGCGGCTGGAAATCATCGGGAATATTGCCGCAAGAATAAGGGTCAAAGCCTTGGCCATAAAAGGCATCAAAGTCCTCAGGCTGAAAACCAATTGGAGCCTGATCAGACAATGGTTCATCTTCCTCATTGCCCCAATGGACGCGCTTCACAGCCGGCTGTCCATATGCCCCTTGGTTCTTGTTCCAACTGCCATATTGGGGAGGCTGGGCTGGACGATTCTGACCATGGTTCTGGGGAAATTGGCCGCGGTTCTGGGGGGTTTGACCATTGGGCTGTTGGGCAGGTTGGGCAGGGTGCTGCTGTTGGGGCTGCTGGGGACGGTATGGGGTAGGGGGCCTCTGGGGAACAATCCCATAACCATTGTTGTAAGCGGGACGATATGGTGGGCGCAAGTTGCGATTCCAATTCTGCCCATTGTTGTGATTCTGCCTCTGCTGATTACCTATTGGATTAGCACGGTTCTGGTTGAGCTGGTGTCGAGGAAGGGGGCTGTTTTGCTTGCCGTGAGCATAGGGGTTGATGCTCTGTTGTCTTGGGTGCATAGCTGCAGCTTCAGCTGCCAAAATGCTCTCCCGGTCATCAAGCATCTTCATAAATTGCTGCAAAGTTGTCTCGTTTGTTGGTTTGACCAACTGCCGCTGAATCCGGAAATCAAAAGCTTCAAAGGCATAATTGAGCTGGTTTGGGAGCGACATATCCAGCGCTTTGGCATCGCGAATGACGCTGTTGACAAAGGGGCGCAAGTTTCGACCATTCTTCAAGTCCATGAGTGTAAACGACTTCTCTCTGAGGTCATGGAGTGCCTGGCTTGCCGTTTTCTTGAATCCCTTGATGAGGCACTCACAAACAAATGCTACTGAGCCCTGGTTGAGGTCTCGCTTCTCCTCATCGGTTAATTCGTCCAACCAATTGGTTGCAGTGTGCTGCAAGCATTGGGACCATACTGCCTTGACTGCGGCATCACCACGAGCTGATGCCACCTCCTTGAGCCGGCTGGTGAAGGCATAGACGTCTGTGTAAATGACATATTTACCAGAGGAGACGACACCGGCTTGCCATGGGTCGGGCTTTTTTGGGTCGAAAAAGCCTACCATCTCAGGTGTCAAAGGAGCAGCGCGTCCAGCACAAGGGGGATCATTGTCGCGCTCGCGCCGCAATGCTCTCTGCTCAGCGGTAATGAAGGCTTCAGCGACAATTTCCGCAATGCTGCGCTGGGTGACTGGTTGTGCTGCGGGTTGGGCATCATCTGCTGGGGGTTGGGCTGGGGGATCAGAATTGCCAGCTGGGGCATTGGAATTACCAGCAGAGGAACTGGAGTTTCCAGCAACAGTAATGGAATTTCCACCAGCGGGAATAGAATTTGCCGATTCCGCCATATTGTCTGGGCTTGACAAGTGACTCAATGATGGATTTGACCGAGCACCACTGCGAGTTTGGACTCGCCCAACTTCAATTGACTCCGAAATGTCCGACTGAGTTGGCAGAACAGGCGACGATGCTTGGGAAAATGAGGCACTGAGTAGGACTGGGTTGGCTGGTGAACTGGCTGGGTCAAAGGAAGAATCAGGTGGGAGATACAGAATGGAGTTGTCAGTAACTTCCGTTCCCAGGGACGATCGAGGAATGGGGGAGGCACCAACGTCTCTTGTGCCCAGTTTGAGGAAGCTGAGGGACTGGTTAATCAACTCTAATGAAGGCAAATGACCTACTGAGGGTGGGTCATCAAGGTTAGGCTGACGTGGACGCTCAGGCGTCAATGGCTCAAGCTCAGGCAATTGAGCGAGCCGTTGAGGCGTCTCGGGGTCGCTGTTCCCTCGATTGCGGGAGAATAGGGGAGGAGCGGGACGCAAGTGTCTTGCCTCAAACGTCAATGGGCCGATTAGTGGTCTGCGAAGTGGGGTGGGAATGAATGGCTGAGTAACTGAGGAAGCTGGAGATGCCGGCTCGTCGGCATCAATGTGCTCATATGACGCACGCGCTTGGGAATATTTCTGTCGCCACTGCTTGAGGAAGGTCTTTTTGAATTTCGTCCTCGATTCCACCCACTCGATTGGATATTCTATGACGTCAGTGGTAAACCTTGTGTTGTCGGAAAGAATAGCTTGTGCAAAATCGAGATCACACTGCTTGATGGCCTCAGTGTTGGGGTGACTGGTGGTAGAGAATCGAATCAATTGCCGTGCCAAAAGCTGAGTTTCTGAAGCTGATGTCGACATGGGTGATTTGTCCTTGAGGCCGCTGGTTTGAGTCGCGACCACAGACACCGATGCGTCTGAGGGGACCAGTAAATGCACTGTAAATGGGGCAAAAACGCGGGGAAATGCGTCGAGGGCGCGACCGAGTCAAGCGACCGCAGGGTGAGTCGCGACAACGCTGGAATATGGGCAGGGGAAGGCTGTTTGGCCAGGGAATGGGAGTGCTTCCTGGGACAGCGGGAATGAAGGGATCTCCAATCGCTCGCGCAACGGAGAGTGGTGGTCAATCGTTTGCACAATTGCCTGGGGAATGACGCGACAAGTATGGATGGTTCGCCGGCCAGAGAACGAAGAATGTGGATGGTTCCTCGTGTAGAGAACAAGCAACGACAAAAATCAAATGAGTGAACGCTTCAATGACTCTCAAAGGAGTGAAGCTACCAATGTAATACCAATTGTGTGGTGGTGCCAAGAGTTGATGAATTCGGTAGGTTATGGAGTAACTAATGCCTAAGGCACATCTTGGGGTAGCTCTAGGCAGGACCCACAATGTTATGTAAGCATACTCGTCATATGCATATATGACAAAGAGCGTACGTGAGCGCTATGAACCATAGCCACGGGTTCGAAACCCCCGCAACCGCATCAGTGCACTTGCATTACTTGTCATAATCCATGTTCCTTACAACTTTCCGCACCATCAGACTTTTGTCTCCCTAGCATTGAGGCAGTGTTCATATCAGTCAAATAAATCCAACCCATAGGTCGAAACAAGACCATTACGACAGCCATAACTATTAATGAGCAGGTACAGTCTTCACCCCTGTTCAATTGTATGTGATAAGGAGGTATTAGCAGAGGTCCCCGGAAAGGCTCATGTTTCAAACACTCACTTGTTTAACCTATCATCGAGACGTCACTCCTCTAAACGCATTGCCCCACCAGAAAAGGGGCATCCAACTGTAGCATCAGAAGAGAAATGTTTTCAATACCTTGCTACACGAGGCTAAAACCATTCATTAATTAGAAGCTATCTTTAATAAAAGGGAAATCCCGAAAACAATGTTACTGTCTACGGAGCAGCCGGATGTATCTGAGATATGTCGTGCAAAGACATACCCGAACAACTGCAACTTGATTCAACAATGGGTTACCTACGGTTAGGTACCCCCTAACGTAGGTACCTAAAACATTCTAAGACCGGAACGTACGTGTGTTTTCGACAGCCATGCATTGCTTTCGAGGAATTAAGCAAAGGCAATGGCCGCAGTGATATAAACACAGCTCTTTCGGGGGTAGAATATTATTCAGCGTTCTATATGGAATGCTCGCTCCCCTATTTTGGCGAGCGATGTGACAATTTTTAAAGATCTAGTTGTGAATGAGAACAGTAGGGACCCATAGAAAATGACAATGTCAACTCTACAGTCTCGTCTTAAATTTCTAGCATACAAACATGAGCCCTAATTGAGTCATAGATACCTATAGATACCTCAAAAGCTCTCGGATTTGCCTACACCAGCACTCTGAGCTATTTTCGTCAACTCAATTACTCGATTTGTGGCGTGCTGGGGCTGAAGAGACGTTTCGCCTTATCAACAGAGACGAATTTGACTCGAGAGAACGATATGCTAGACCAAGTCGCTACTACAGATCCGATCTCGCCCACAAGAAATTATCACTTTTAAGATCCAGCGGGGGATGGGCAGGCAGAGGCGTTCTTCCTACAGTCCATATACACTTATAGCCTTGCTGGTCACCGTGGTGGTTCATCGCCTCAACCCTGAGGGAGTTGCAAAGAAGCATCCTTTCGATGCGAAACTGTATTTCGGCAGCAATTACGGAATAATATTATGTGTCCTAGACCGGAATCTGTCGTGGCATCTAGAACGGATTGGTCATGTACTGTGTAGACCTACTCTGTGCAACTTGATGCCTCCCAACGACACATAACGGGAGCCGATTATGGTACTTGGTCCCTTAGGTAGTCTTTAAGGGGAATAGAACTTAGCCTTCCTTGACTAGAAACTACTAGAATAACCTCATGAATCTCATAATGCAGGGAAACATGTGGATACAAGACAACAGCAAGCAGTTTTAAGGGTGATATGCCATAACACACTTCAACAAACATTGAGTAGTAGCTTCAATTAAGAGGTATTTAGGCTACTGCCTAGGTACTAGAAATGTCAACAATGTAAGTCACAGACCTACACCGACATGGCTATACACTGGACAACATCCATAAGGTATCCAAGCTGTCTATCACAATATACCTAGAACGCCCTGGGGGATAAGTCAACATAAAAGAGACAGGGCAGAAGTATCCAAGGAAGTATTGGATGAGAAGTGGATGCGCAGTGGATGAGGGCGCCTACTCGGCTGCCTTCTTCTTCTTCTTGCCGCCAAAGTTCGATACGCCAGGGGTAGACGACAGATGTATTAGGAGCCGTTGCCAATCCTCTTTCGCCTTCTCCTCATCCCCTTCGCTGTATTCTGTGTGTGACGGGACCCACTCGAAGCCTTTTAAGTATGGTTCGGGAAGTTCATCATCCGCCTACATCAGGGAGGTCTGGTTAGCTGGAAGATGTACAGGACAATCCGGTGTGATCACCACTTGACTGGGTAATACCCGAAAAGGAAAAGCAGGACCTACCCTCTTCTTATTGGGCCGATGAATAACTTCCAAGGCATCCTTGATAGTGACGCCTTTACTATTTCGCGCCGTCACGACGACGCCATGTTCAAAGTGCAGGTTGACCGCTCTCACGAGCGGTGTTATTAATGGCTTGCTAAGAATCTCTTTGTCGTCAACTTTCGAAGGCGGCGTGTTAATCTTCCTGTATGTGCCACGCATGTCAACATATTGAAGTGCGGGGTATAAGTGGCACGAAGACGACCGAGACGAAACAAAATCGGCCTTACCATCCAGTCCCTTGCGTTTCCGGGGCCACCTGAATTTTCGTCCTCGTCTCCCCTTCAGTTGGAATTGACCATCAGTTTTTGGTCCGAAGCATCCGACGGAATGTTATGGGGGCTTCAATGCTTACACATGTCCTTCATGCTGGAGATTCCAGCTGCGCTCGAACTGGTTCTCCGGTGGGAAGCCTTCTCCTTCGGAGGGGAGCTGGAAAGACCCTGGACGGCTGAGTCTACTCTGGTGAGAGGTTCCGTCATGATGAATTGATAAATTGGTGATATATATTTTGAAATATATATTTATCAGATTGGAGTTTGCAATGGACCTAGCTACTTTAAATGGAGTTCTGTTAGTATCACTATCGAACAAAGAATATGTACGCTAGGTCAAATCCGGGTCAAGGGAAAGCTACCTCTTATGACAGCTAGATCAGATGATGATGATGTTGTTGGATGCAGGTACAGAAACTGTTAAAGAGCCAATGTCTGTAAGACAGAAGGGGAGGAATAAGGGAAGTAGGAAGAGGGGAAGTGAGAGCAATTTGAAGGGGAGGGAAAAAGGGGGCTTGGAGAGGAGAGGGAGGGGTTCCGATGTCCCATTACGGGACATGTAAAAAGAACCATGATGGATCGGCGACCAGCTGATACAGATAGATTCCGTAATGATTGGGCGGGGTTGGACTACAGTAAGGTGTTGTCGAGACACGGATGGTGTATGGATGGTGTGCTCATCGCGTGACTCTCGAGCTATGGTTCGCTGAGTTCCGCCAGTGAGCTGTAACATCATATTTACTCGAACCGGCATAGCGCTCTACAGCTTCAAAACCTGGGGTAAAATCCGGGGCGATGGGGGTAGGACTCCACTGTCTTGCATCCGGCCATGACTGTACATATTACATGGCCTAGGCTAGCATCCTTTTTTTCTTTTTTATCCCCTCCCCGCACCCTCTTGCCAACATTGATCTTGGATCCTTCGATGAGTTGGTCGGATGAATTACTCGAGACTGTTTCATAATCGATATTGTTTCGGTTCAACATACTATCCTACTACGCCTTCCTAAGAAGATCGTTCATATACGGTAGCAATGTCAACCTGTCTTGATAAACGTAGCGTCTACCATGGCTGATCGCCGAGAGGGGTTGAGAATCTTACCCGCCATGTTACTTATTATGTCACTCGCAATGCACGACATGAGTCGTTAATTAACGCTTTAACCCCAACCATTCCTACACTCATTCCCACCGCGGCATTGCTAAGGCCCCCAAGCGTGCGCAACCACCAACTCGCAAGAGTGAGTTCCTCTAAGCCTAAGAAGGACAAGCGATCCCAAAAGCCAACGAAGCGCTGTGGTTCGCATAATATTTCTCTCTCATCCATCCATCCGTTATAGAAGTTAGTATAGAAGTGAGCAACAAAGTCCTCCCTCAGACACGAAAGCGCCCAAGCCAATACCGCGCCAAGAGAAAAGCCGCTGGAGCACCCTTGGAACATCCCCCACCACAACCCGTGTGTCCAGGGGTGAGGGAGCCTACCGCAACGGCTAAGACCGACAGTCAGAGAAAGCCCAGGATGGATTTGACGAAGCTTGTTGCTGGATAAGGCGCTGATGCGGCCTAAGGCGACAAGATCATGTGGTACAGGTTTTGCTCTTCGAGACTAGGTGATTGCCCTGTTAATTGAAACGATTTTCGCATTTCTGAGATCCTCTCATGGAGCAGGTCTGCAAATTATCGCTCGATTCTAATGACAGCTCGGGATGAATTACCCAGGGGAAATTAGGGAGTCATTCATTAGGTACCTCCTTAGTAGGTACATTGTACACCCCTTAGGTAGGTAAATTTATACCTATCAATCCCAAATTCATCTAGATTTGCACATACCCAGCTGAACGGCCATTTCTGATAACTGAAAGGTCAATTCCTATCGTGTAATCTTGTGCGCATTGACGGACCATTTAGATGACCTCTAATGCCCCAACAGCAACGCCTAATCGAGAAGTGGAGGATGAAATCAACTGTAGCTGGGCCAACATGTTAGATAGAATACAATGGACGAAATCCCAGCACCCGCCAAACTGCCAAATCATTTTATTTATGCTTATAAACCATATACGCCACCCTTTTTAAAACGATATACATTTATGAATATTATTATATAAAAATATATGTTTATATTAAGGTATATACTTATATATAAATATAATAATAACGATATTATTATATATTTTACCATTAATAATATAACTTATTATAAATATATAATATAATATAATATATTAATATTTATATTTTTACTTTAATAATATATATTAATAATTAAGTTATATAAAAAAAAAATAAAATAATAATTAATAAAAGATTATAATTATTATTAAAATTATATAATGATATATAAATAATTAATATATATATTTAATAAAGAAATATATATAAAAAAATATAATTATATTTTCTTAAAGTTTTACTTTATTTAATTCATTTATTATCTTATTTTCCATAATAACTTTTTAAATTTAAAATGTTTTAAAGTTTTACTTTATTTAATTCGTTTATTATCTTTTAATATTATTATATCGACCCGAAATGTTTTAAGGTAAAAAAAAACTCCGCTTTTAAAACATTAAATCTTTAAATTATATCCATTATAATACTTACATTATAATATTTATCTTTACATTAATTACGTAAAATATAAGGTAAATAATAGATAAATTTATAAAATATATTAATTTTCCATTAATTTAAAATAACGCTTTAATTTTATAAAGACTTAATATAATTTAATAAATAATCGAAGTAATATAAACTTAATTAACCATAATGAATAATCGCTTCGTCACTTAAAAACGTTATATCAAAGTTACATAAGTTTTTTTTTTTTTTAAAATAAAATAAACATCAATTATTAACCATTTTTATAATAAAATATTAATCATAAACTTATTATAATAATTTTAATACCATTACATATATCTTTAATAATATACTCTTAAGTAATAACATTTTAAACCCCTTTAAAAACTTAGAAATTAACAAAATCATTTTAAAGCTTAAATAATTAATATTAACGTTAAAGGTTCTTATTAATAAAAGTTTATATAATAAAAATATAAATAATAAGGTATTAATATTAAATTAAGCTTTAAGGTAAACCATTATTTAAGTTAATTATAATTAAATATTATTAAGACTTTTATTAAAAAATAAAAAAAGCTTTTAACAAATTATGATTACATTATAACGTAATTTTAATCTTAATTCATTTTTGGTTTATATGTTAAAATATAATTATTAAGTTTATAATTTTAAACGATATAAAATATTAAGTTAATTAATTAATTAATTTTAAATTAAATAATTAAATATTTATTTTTTAATAACTTTATAAAATTATTATTAACCTTATTATCACTTTTTAATAAAGGATTATATAATTATTATATATTAAATGCCTTACCACTTTTTTTTATTAAAATAAATAACATTAAATAGGTTATATAATATTTAAATTTACGTTAAGTTATAAATAAAATTCGAAAAATAAGACTTTATTTTTATATTAAAATAACTTTATAAATATTAATCATAATATTATATAACTTAAATAAGAAGATAAATAACTCAAATATATATATTTTAGTTTAAGTTACATTCTAATATAATATTTATAACTTAAGTTATTTAAGGTTGAAATTAAGAGGTTTTTATAAATTATTATAAGATATTTTTATTAACTTTATTTTATAAAATATATAATACCTTTTAAAACTTTTTCTTTTCCAAGGCTTTTAAATATTATAAGATCTTATATTATAATGATTAAATGCTTTATAAATACTTTATTAAATTTGTTATTTAATATATTCTTATAAAAGGTATCATATAATTACTTAAAAATACCTCCCGGTTTTCATCTTAAATATTTCCGGTTATAAATGTCACATTAAGATGTAACTTAAATCAAAATATATATAATTAAAATATTTATCTTATAATTTCAATAATATGACATTATGCTTAATATTCGTAAAGTTATTCAGGTATAAAATTAAGTAATATTTTAATAAAATAAGTTTTATTTTAATAATAAAATTTATATATTTATAAAGTTATGATTTATTATTATAAAATATATAAATGTTATATAAAAATCTTATAAAAATTAAAGTATTTTTATATTAATAATGCATCATATTCAATAAGATAAAATACTTATATATTTATATATATTAATAATTACGAAATATAAGAATATATTACTTAATATCTTAAAATAGGTAAAACGAAACGTCCCATTATATATTAAATATTCATTACCGGCATAAAAAATAATGATCTATTAATTTTATTAAATCTTTTATCTAGAAATATTTATCTTTTATAAATAATTTTTTAAAAAAGATAATATAATTATCTTTAACCGAGATTTATATAAAATATATATAAAAGTAAAAATGATAAATTAAAAGGTAAAATACAATTTATAATAGATAATAATACTCTAATATAAAGGTTTATTTATATAAATATTATTATTACCCCCTTATCTTTTTTCTTTAATAATCTTTTTACCTTATTTATTTTTTCCTTAAAGAAAGCTTTTTATAAATATTCCATTTAAAAGAAAGTTTTTTTTAAATATTTCATCCCTTTCTTCTATTTATCATTATAAATTATATATTTTTTAAAAAGTATATTTCCTTTTATATCGGATTCATTAAATTCATCAAGTTTACTTATTATTAATATGACATGTATAATATTTTCATATACCATAACTTTATTTAATAACCTTTTATACCTTTTATTGAATCTTTTAAAGTTTTTATCTAATTTAATTAAACCTTATCCCGACCTAAATAATAATTTTATATCTCTTCTTAAAAGCTGAAAATTAAAACCTTTAATAAATTTTTCGGATAAGGATAATCTTAATTATTTATATATCCATTACTTAAACCTTAAATATAATCCAATATTAATATTTATTCATGCAAATAATGGAAGCATTATTTTTAACTTAATATATTATTTATATTATATTATCGTTAATAATTACTAACTTAATTTTAAACTTAAATAAATATCACGTTAATGTAATTTAATATTACTTTAATTTAATCTAACATCATTTTAACCTGATTTAATATTATATAAAAACCTTTTAATTAAATAAACTTTATATAATAAATCTTAAAATTAATAAAATTAATAAAGACGGTAAGAATAAATCGCCTTATATTAATCTTAATCCTTAAATATTAAATAGGTTTAAGAAAATGTTCTTTTAAGAATTATAACGCTTTTATATTTATTCCTTTCCAAATTTAAGAATAAAATAAATATTATTAAAATCTTATCATATAATGATATAATAAAAGAAATAAAGTTATATTTTTATATATCTTAAAATTATAATAATATTCTTTATAAGTTATTACATTTTATTGCTTTATATATATTAATAATAATAATCATTAATAAACCATCTTATATTTAAATATCTTTTTATAATAAATTTTAAGGATTAAGTTTTTCTTTATGATTAAATACTTAAACTATAAATAAACTTTCTAAGGTATAAAAAGCTTTTACATTATAAAAATATAAGATATTATTATTTAATTAAATCTTCGGAATAAATAAAAATAACCTATATAATTCTTAAAATAATTAAAGCTTAATAAAATTAAAATAATATAATTACCATTTCCATTAACCTTATAATCAATTACGATAAAAATATATTTAAGTTATATAAAAAGGTTTATAAAACTTTTAACCAAAATATAATCATTTTATTCCTATGCTTTTCCCTAAATAATACGTTTATATTAATTATATACGTTTAAAAAATGTTAACGAAAAATGTTCTAAAACTTCTCTAAAAATTAATAAAAAAGTATTAACATTTTTAATATTAAGATTTTAATTAGATTTATAAAGAATATATTTTTACTTAATTCATATAATCTAAATTTTATATCGTATATTATATCCTTTTCGAATTAATAAATATTAAAATATAAAGTCGTCTTATTTATTTATTTACTCTTAGTAAAAATGGTAATATAAAATATAAATAATAATTATTTTCTTATTTTAAACTCTTTAAACCATGCTTAAATTATAATAAAACTAGGTAGGAAAAAAATGGCGATAATTAAAATAAAAATTATAAGTTTAAAAATAATTATATCGCCGAAAACGTTAATAAATATTATAATAAAACCTGTAAACCATCTTTACCTTTTAATAAAAAATCTAATTATTCTTAAGGTAAATTATTAATATTTAATATAAAGAAAAGATTTCCTTTTATATTTAAAAATATCAATATAAAAGATGAAAAACTATGTAACTATTTATCGAAACATACTTATCCCTTAAATGATTCGATTATTACTCATTAAGTTGAATTTCCCTTTCTTAATAATTTAATTATAAAGGATAAGTTAAATTTATATACTTTATTCAGTAATTATAAAGGTAATTAATTAAGTAATAATAATAAATTTAATAAGGATAATATGATTAATAAGGGTAATGTGACTAATATAAATATTAATAATGATAAAAATAATATGAATAAAGTTATTTAAAGCCGTGATAAAACCATATTTATAATTATATTTAATGATTTTAAAAATATCTTAGGTATCATAAATCATTTTACTTATTATAAACTTATTATATAAGATAATTTAATTAATATAAAACGTTTTTTATAATTTATATATTAAGATATTAAACATTTTATTAAAAGATATGATTATTTATTATTATCTCTTTTATTATTCTTTTCTATTAATTTAAGATATTAAGTTTAATGGTTAGAAATCTAATATTTATAATTAATATTTTGATATAATATAAATATGTAATTAATCATATTATCCATTATTTATTAAGATAAAAATTAAATAGCTTTTTTTAACGATACTAAATTTTATAATAAACTCATATAAGAAAATATTAAAAAAAGGGTTTCATTTACATATATTATAAGATATTTTACAACTTCATAAATGTCTTAATTACTAATTAATTAATATTAATTTTACGATAAAAAGATGCTTTAAGTATTAATATTTTTATAAAGGATATAATAACGTAAAAAATATAATAAAAAGACATTTAATACATTAAAATACTTTTATAAAAACTAAAATTAGGTAATAAATAATGGAAAAAGATAAGATAAAGAATGTTTAAAGGATTATTATTTAATAATATATTATCTTTTCATATTTAAGGAGAAGGAAGATAAGAAATTTTATTTTATTTTAAAAAGTTAAAAAAATGGCGCGTTATAAGTTAATGATTTATAAGTTTGAAACTTTTACCCTTAACTTATAATCACCCATCCTATTAATAATATTTATCATCATATTATTTATGTTTTTTTATTACTTTTATTATCTTCTTATTAATATTTTATTCATTATAAATTTCTGAGATAAAAATTATTATATATTATATATTTTAAATAAGATAAATAGTTAATTCGATAAGAAAAACTTAATATTTAATCTTATTAATTAATCTTATAAAAATATTATTAAGTTTAAAACAGATTCGATTTAAATGATAATTTATTTAGGATAAATAAGTAATAATATATTTATTTTAAATCTTAAAGATTTTATTAACGCTTTAAAAAGTTTTAAACTTTTAGTTATATATAATATTATTACTTATTTATCTTAAATAAATATTACCACCCGGATATAACTTTTATTTAAAATCTTAAAATATTTAAGATATATATAAATAAATTAAAATAATGTTTATTTATAAAAAGAAAATTTAAAATAATGTTTAATATTTTAAAATAATTAATATTAAATATTAATTTAAGATAATTAATGAAACTATTTGATAAAATGGTTAAATATTAATTTCAAAGGTATAACGGTTAAAACGGTTTAAGAAGAGGATAAATTATATAAAAGAGGAAAAATGATTAATAAATAAATATAATAAAAATAAATATTTACATAATTTTTATTATTAATAAAATGGGATATTATTAAAACATATTTTAATATATGCAAAGTAAATAAAACATATCCTTTAATTTACCTTTTTCCTTTATATTTATTAATTTTAATAATTTATATTATAAATTCATATATATAAATATCTTTATTTTAAGTTATATTTATATATTTTTCCCTTAACTTAATGCTATTCATTTATTTCTTAATCGCAAATAATTTAAATAAGATGAATTAACTTATTAACCCTTTTAATTGAACTTTAATAAGAAAATACCATATCTTATATTTGATAAAATATAATATATCCTTTAATATTATATTAATATTTATTAACTAACTTTATTTTTACGCATATTTTTAATATTTAATTAATAAATTTAGGATTGATTCATATGTTATATAAGGTAATTATATGCGATATTTTTTTCTTTTTGATAATATAACCTTAAATTTTCCGTAAAGTTTCAAAAGGTATAAAGATGGATAAATAATTATTTTAAAAAATACTTACATTAAGAAATACTTATATTAGGAGATATTTATATTAGGAAATACTTGTATACTTCCTTAAAACTTTTAATATTTTGGTATATATTAATAATTACGTTTGGAATACATTAATTCCTTTTTTAAATGGCTAATTTAAATTTTACTAATTTAAATACATTAAGGAAAGCTTTATTCCTTTAATAAAACTCTTGTTAATATTTATGGTATCTATTTATTTATAAATGTTTCTTTACTTATTAATTTTTACCATAAATTTATATAATTTTCGAAGATTTTAACCATACTTAAATAATTCATAATATATTTAAAAAGGTTAAACCGGTCCCGGCTAAATCCCATTAAAAACATTAGTTCTTAAAAGCGAAAAATTAACCTCTTTAAATTAAACCAGTCCAAATTTAACTTTAAGCATAACGTTATCTTTTGAAGGTAAGAAGTTAACCTCTTTAAGTTAAACGATGAAATTTTAAATTTTATACCCGAATCAATTATTAATAACTTAAGTTTTAATTAAAGTTTAATAAATTGCCTCAATTAAAATATAATTAAATAAAATCATTTCTTGGTTTAATTTGAATTATTTATTCATAAATCTTTTCTCGGAAATGATGATGATAAATTAAACTTAATAAATAACGTAAACTTTAACTAATATTCGGTTTAGGTTTTAATTAAGGTAAAAAAGATATACATAAATAACATTGTTAATTCGATGATTAATAATCCGAATATATGAATATTCATATTATTATATTCTATTAATTAAAGAGGTTAATTAATGATATTTTCAGTTCGAAATTAAATAAACCATTTCTTTAAATAAATATTATCAAAATTAAATACGTTAATATTAAGAAATTAAACTCATACCTTCACTTATTTTTAATTATGAAGGTAAATTTAAGTTAACCCTTTTTTAATTTAGTTTTTAATAAATCTTAATCATATATGTAATAATGGTTAACATTATCTTATTTTTAAAACATATTTATAAAAGTTATTAATTAAATAAAAGTATATTTTAACATTATATCATTTTATTAAACTATTTAAATAATACTTACATTATATATCATTATAATAACGAAGGTTATAAATATTCTCATAAATCTAATATATTAAATGTTAATCTTCATATTATTAATTGAGATATAAATAACATTCTAATTCTTATAAACATGAAAAAACGTATTAAAGTTATTACAATAATTAAAGAATAATAATAACATATATTTAACACTTTATCTAAAGTTATAAATAATATTAAAGGCCGTTTATTAATACTTATAAACTAGGCTAAAAATTTAAAACATTAAATTCATTCATAATTTTATAATATCATTTTATTATTCATTATATTAATATGAAATGATTATTTATTAATTAAAATACTTAAATATTCAAATGTTTATTATTACTTAAAGCTTAAAACAATAAATTAAATTAACCCATCCTTATAACCTTTTTAATATTTCCTTCATACTTATTAATCACCATTTTATTATATCACATAATATTTATTATGCCACCTTATCACTAATTAAAAATTAAGAACTTAATTATCATTTATTTATAAATTTTCAATCATATTTATTTAAATAAATTAATATAATAACCATTAATAGTTATTATATATATAATTTAATGTTTTTAAAGTTTAAAATACCTTAATCTTTTTACCTTTTTATAAAATCATAAAAGGTTCCTCATTAATAATTACATTAATCATTCGTAAATTTTAAGCTTTTCAATAAGTTATAAAGCCATTCTTACCCTTTAATTTAATAAACAATTAGTTAACTTTCCATTTTCGGGACGTATTAAATAATAATAAATATATAAAAGGAGGTAATAAAAGAAACGATTTATTTAATATTATTGAAACATTATTATTATTAAATATCGAAATAGGTGTTAGAAAATTCTTAATTCTAATATGTAAAAGAGAATTATTTATGTAACTTCCCTATATACTTAATGATTTACACGTTTATAAAGAAATGTCACTTTATTTTATAAAAGGAATAATCATAATTTTAGGTATAAGTATATTTTTACCTTTAAGTTTAAATAAAATAATGGCTTACTTCTCTTATATATTTTCTTTAATTTATTTAATCTAACCTTAACCATTAAGAAAAGTAATAAATCCTTTTCGTTATATTATTAACTTTAAGCTATTAATTATATTTAATTTTTTCTTAATAATTATAACTTAATTATTTTCTTATATTAACTTTATAAGATTGTGATTCTTTAATCTTTTTAACTTATAGAATAAGGAAAACCACTTCTTTTCTTTAATAATAATTATAATATCCGGAAATTTATTCAATTTAGAAATAAAGTCGATAATTTTTTTTAATAAAATATGTATATTAAGTTTAACATTTTTTTATAAAGCATTAATAACTAAATTAATAAAACAAATCTTAATAAAATTTATTACTTTATCTTATACTTAAATATAGACTTATATTATATCATTTAAGTTATTATTTAACTTTTTAACTTATCCTTTTACTAATTTAATTATATCAGAAAAAAATAAAATAAGTTTCGCCATAAATTAACATCATATTATACGTTCTTATTCACTCTTTTCAGGAAATAAATTATCATTTAATTTTTCTACCCATTTATACACCGATATAATTAAGATAAGAAAAGGGGAAAAAAGGAAAACTTTCTTAATTTAAACCCATTTCGGCCACTTTTTCTCATTATTATCTAAGAATAAGTTATCCTTTTCTTTAATCTAATCCTTATTTAATATAATAAAACAAGATAATTAAAAACTACTCGAATAATAAACCTTTCCGGGATATTTCCACTTATTCTCATTAATAAAAAAACGTTCATTATTTTTTTCTTTATCCCATACTTTAACCAATATAATTAAAATTAAAATAAGTTTAACCTTAAATTTTTTAATTAAAGATAAAACTTGTTTTCAATATATAATTACATAAGCAATATAAACTTTATATTTAATAATATTCTTAAGGAATTTCCAAGACATTATCTCCTTATTAAGTAAAGAACTTACCATTATATTATTATAATCCTTAAATTATACCACTTTAATCTTAAATGTTTAAATTATCTTTAAATAAAAAATAAATTCCATATAGAATTTAACTTACATATAAATTAATAACTTATTAAACTTATATTTTAAAATAATATCCTTTTTAAGTTAATTATTTAACATATAAAAAGTATATTTTATTATATAAAAGATCGTAACATTAATAACCCTTAAAATATAAATATTAAATTAATTCTTTAATTTAACTTTCTTTAAACTTATATTGCATAAATTCCATTATCGGTATTAATATAACTTTTTCGCTTTTTCCGTTTTCATAATATTAATAAAAATATATATAAATTCATAACTTAACTATCATATCATCTCGAATATAATATAAATTCTTCACCGTTTATTGCTTAACATTTATCTTTTTTACTTCTTTATAATTAATTAATATATTATTAATAATGATATTAATGTTAATTAATAAAACATTATTAAACATGGGTAATAATATATACTTAACTTTATTATTTTAAGCGGAATTAATAAGAAGTTATATATATTAAAACCTATCCTAACTTATATAATAAATAACCTTTACGTTATAATATGTAATAAATGAAAGCTTTAAAAGAGGTTAAAAAAGCTTTTAAAAATGTTATAAAGATTTTTAAGGATGTTAAAAAAAGCCTTAAAGATGTTATAAAAAGCCTTAAAGATGTAATAAAGAACCTTAAGGATGTAATGGAAAGCTTTAAGGATGTAATAAATTATTTACATTATTATATTCTTCTTTTCATTCATTAATAATAATTATATAAAAAGATAAATAATAAAAAGAATAAATAATATGGTTTATTTTATTATTAAATCGAATGATTCTTTTATAAAATAAATTATCTCTATTTTTACATACATTAAGTAATATCCATTCGTTATTTTCTTTATATATGTTGCGATAAACCATCTTAAAATAATTAAAAAAATGGATAATAAATAATAGAAGCAAAATTAATATGAATAATATTGGTTAAAAAGGAAAAGTGATGGAAAAAGAACTTTTATAATAAAAACTTTAAAGTGAATTATATATTAAATGATTCAAATAACTTATTTAAGAAATTAATAAGGTAAATATCAAATATTATAAAATAAAATCTTATCATAAAATAAAACTTAAAAAGAACTTTAATTTTTTTTATTCCATTCCCGAATTAATATTATATAAGTAATATTAAAAAAACATTATGAAATATGCTTTTAATGGTTTTATTAAACATAATTACTAATTAATTCATCATATTTACCTCGTCACGAAAAACCTCATAAAATTAATATTATCGGTTATTTATATTCCGATAAAGAATATAAATAATCGCGATATAAAAATAAATAACCGGTAAGATTTAATAAAATTCGGTAACGTTTTATATAAAAAGTTAATTAATATTAAAAAAGACGTTTAAAAAGTTAAACTTTATTAATTTACTTACTTAAATAAATAAATAAAATCGGCTAATAAAAATGTTATATACCATATTAAAATAATTTTAATAAAATTTTCATTATATAATTTACTTAAAAATATTATATTATATATTTTTCCTTTATTTATTAAAGGTTTCAAATAAGGTATATAAAAGATCGGGAATGGTAAATCGGTAAAAGAGTTATTTCGTTTAAGTTTTTTAAAAAGTAAATAATAAATAAAATTAATTAAACTCCTTAAATAATTCGGTTTAATTTTCGATGGAGTTAAAAAACGATTATAACCGCTTTCTTATAGTTAAAGAATTTGTAGAAAATACCTTAATTTAATCCAAAAGAACCTTTAACCTTTTTAAATATATACTTAAATAAGTAAATATGTAAAATAATAATAATAGTATATCTTTAATATTTATCATGAACATTTTTATTTTATCATATAAATTATAAATCATATTATTAAGTTTAATTAAATTAAGGATTAAAGCCGATAAATTGATTAATAAAATAATTATAATTAATATTACGTGTTTAATTAAGTTTCTTCTTTTTCTTTATTTAAGATAAATTGTTTCCTTTTATTTATAAAAGTAAGATTTTAAAATCCCGTTAAAGAAAATTCCCTTGAAAAAGTTAAACGGTTTGATAAACTATCCGCGTTATTAAAAGTTAAAAATATTAAAGATAAATAATTAATATTATAAAATTCAGTTATAATATTTGTAAGTTTTAAATTAATTAATAATAATAATCTTAACTATATATAAAAGGATTAAGTTGAAAATAACTTAAAATATAAAAAAACTAATTATTTATAAAATAAAAAGCCTTTTATTATGATATATATAGCTTAATTATTAATATTTAATAAATTAATCTTAGTTTAACCATATTCATATAATAATTCTGGATATATAAAATAAAATAACTGTTAAGATAAATTATTAAGCTTTATATTTTCATTTCTTAAATATTCTTTTTTACCTTTTAACAATATTATTATTTATTAATTATAAATCATTAATTAAATTAATATGTTACTTACCCCGGTTAACTTTAAACCTTTTAAAAACTAAATCGCATAATAATATTTAAATAATTAAATCTCGTAAGCGAAAATCGTTCAAAAGTTCGGAAATAAATATAATTTCCATATTAACTAATAAACATTCCAACGACATTTGGTAAAATGGAAATTATACCAAAAAAAATAAAATATTAACGTTATTAAAGCCGAAATTTTTAAACTCTTTAAAATAAAGATATCATATTTTAACATTATTACATATTTAAGAAAAAAACAACCTAAAATTAATATTTTATAACGATCTTTTAAATATAAACTACAATAATAATAAATAAATCGCCATAAACCGGTTAACTATTTAATTAAATTTATAAAATATATATAACATTTTATATACCATTAAAACATTTATAATAAAGAAATCTTTAAATAATTACACAATATATAAACGCTTAATATTAACATTTCCTTTATTATCCAAATCCGTTTTAAAAATAATATAATAAAGAAAATTATAAGTTTAATTAAAAGAATATATACCTAAGTTAAATTACACCACTTCTTCAAACAATATAACAAAATAATAAGCCTTTTTAAAAATTTAAATAAAAATTAAATCCACAGATTAATTTGGAAATATATAAAGTTAAATATTATAAGAAAAATGGCTTATAAAATATATCATTAATGATACCCGTAAGCTATATAATAACATAAAAAAAGGAAATAATTTAAATAAAACTTATAAGATATAATTTTTTCAATCCTTAATTTAAACTTTATATAATTTATAAACGGATATTAAAAGTTTCGTTTTATCAATTTTAAAATTTACGTAAACATTAACGTATATTCTCATAAAATGTTATAAATTAACGTTAACCGGTTTAACTCTTTATTTATAAACATATTAAATTAATATTTTCTTATTATCATTAAATTAAGTTTTTAACCGGTTTAAACCTAAACGGATTATAAAGTTAAAATACCTTTTATAACTTAAGCGTAATTTTACTTAATTAATTTTTACAAGCTAAGAATAATTATAACCAATTTAAATAAAATAATAACTAAAATATATCAAGGTAATGGTATTATAAAATCCCATAAATAAGGGATTAATAAGGAAAATAAAAAGATTAAATAATAATAAATGTAATTATTAAAAAATGTAATGAAACATTAAATTATAAATTATTTAAACCTTATATTAATTACCATAATTTAAATCTAAACTAATATCGTGGTAAAGTCACTTCAAGAATTTAATTAAATAAGGCTTTTTCGATAAAAATGAAATTATAAATCAAATAATGTTTTATATTATATATAATAACATTATTTAAGAAAAATATATCCGGTTTATAAAATAATAAAATAATCACCGGATTAAATTTTAACTAAGTAAAAATTACGTTATAATGGGTCATATTCATTATATATGGTTAAATATAAATAATACTAATATCTAAAATTATGTCATAAATATTTACGATTAAATGGACATTAAATTAATATAATTAACATATAAACTTAAAGAACCTTTAATTAAATATAATCTTAATAACTTTTTAAAACTAAAAATATATTAAATTTATGATAAATAACTTACATAACATTTATTATAACTTATTTATTATGATAACTTTACGTTACATAAAAATAATTTTCTTAACTTAAAAATTATTTAAGGTAATATAAGGTTGAAAGAAAAAGATTAAAATTATCATTAAATGAAATATTTCATAATAATATAAGATGGTATTATAAAGAATTTAATTAACTTCGATATGATCTAAATTAAATATAATAAAATATAAATAAGTTAAAAGTTATTTAAAAGAATATATGATTAAATAGAAATGAATATAAACTATAATTTAAAATAAACATAAATAATGCTTAAAGTAAATATTTAACCTAAATAATTATAAATATTGAAGTTATTAATAAGTTTTTCTTACGCATCTTTAATTATTAAAACTAATAAAATTAAGGGAATGTTATATTTCCCTAGATTTTATATAAGTTACCCTTTAAGTTTTAATCGGTAATCTTTATTTACTTAAAATATTCTTTATCCCATATTATAAAGGTTAAAATATTATAATAAAGAGAAGTTAATAGCTTAAAAGATTAAAACATAAACTATTTTATATTTTCATTATATAACTTATATAAGAAAGAACTTTATATAAGCCTTAATTTATTAAATAAAAGGTAAAGAACCTTATACCTATCATAATTTTTAATAACGTTTGAATTTCTTATATCATAAAAATATCTTAACTATAATATATTATATATTATCATTTTATCACTTGTTATCTTTTTTATATATTTTTATATTTAAACTCTTTATAATAAATTATTTTCATATAATAAATAACGATAGAAATAACGAAACTATATTTATAATTACTTAACCTTCACCTTTACCATTTTTTTAACCATTTATTAATAATTATTTACGTTATCGTGATAAAGAAAATAGTTTATATATAATAAAAATTTCCATAACCACCCCATCCATATTTATGTTAATTTTTAAGGTTAAAAATAACATTAACAACGTTAATTCTACCTTACCCACATTATTTAAATCTTATGACGAACCTAATATTTATTATAATATACCTTTTATATTTCTTATATAACCTTTCCGGCTAAATAATCCTATTCCTTTTATAATAAAGAAATGTTAACTTTTATTAAAGTTTAAAAAAAAAAAATTAACGAAACATACAAAATTAACCATTATTAACTTATATAAGAATATTAAAAACTTTAATAACTTCTTTACCGAAATGATTAATTTCATTTATAAATTAAAGAATAAATTAATTATACTTAAGGTATGTTTAAAAACGCTATTTTAAAATTATTCCGAGATATATAATTTAGAAATTTACTTAAATAAAATCGTGAAATTTTTAAATATTACCAATAAATTCTCTTAAAATCTCGCCTCTTTTATCGAAATAATAAATAAAATAATCGAAATAATTAACATTTAAAAAGAATTCTTTAATTAATTTAAACGTTTATATTTACTTAAGGAATTTTAGCGTAATAAAGTAATCAAGTTTTATTCCATAATGTTTAAAGTAAATATCCTAAAATTCTTAATTAAAATAGTTAATTTAATATAACTTAAAAATAAAGCATATATAAAATATTTTTACCGTTTATTATCAATTACTTAAATATAATTCTTTAAGTATTTAATGGATAGCTTAAAAAAAAAAGATTATGTTTTTTATAAATAATAATTAATTTAAAAGATATATCACGTTAAAGTTTATATTAATCTCCTTAAATATAATATATAACCATTATTTGCTTAAACGACTAAGGAATTTATTATTTAAACGTTAATTATGATTAATTTAGAATTTAAAGATAAATTTAAAGATGAGTTTAATTTGTTTATTATCATTAAGGAATAATTTGTCACTTAAATTTAAGAAAGTTTTAACCTTTTTATTAATTGAAATTTTGTTATTTTAATCATGTAAAGATTTTAATCCTTAATAATAAAAATATGGCCTTTTTAACTATACCGACATGTTATTAAATAACTTTAATAAATATTCATTTAAAATAATTTAATATTTTATCATATATTCATATTAAGATTTTTTATAACTTTTATATTTAATTCTTAATTAAAAATGATATTATTTATTTAATTTATTTAACTTTAATGCCTTTTCTTTTATAATATTTGCCTTCGTAATTATTTATTTATTTCCGAATTTTCTCTTCCCTTTTTTTATCCTTTTTTATTATTTCCTCTTATATATATTTTTAAAAATAAACAAAATTTTATTGGCTTACCCTAACCTTATATATATAAGGTAAAATCTCTCATTAATATACTATATAAAAAATAATAATTAATTAAATAAATATAACATTTGGCTTTAAAGAAAAAAGGTTGAAATATGCCATAAATTTTAGGCTAAAAATCGTAATTCTTACAGCTAAAACATAACATGATAAAACATATTATTTTAAAGTTTATTCTCGGTCTTAAATCTAATGCTAAAACTAAATCTTCAGTTTAAAATTTAACCTATAATTAAGATAAAAAGAAATTTTCAAATTTCTATCTATCCTAATATAAATAATTAATATTTCTAATAACTTACCATAATTATAAATAAAGGTTTCCTTTATAATCTGGGAAAATTCTTAAATTTCTTTAAAATAATTAATTTATAAATAATAACCGCCCTTTAATTATTAATTTAATAAATTATATATATTAATAATAAATAATATTTTCATTTACCTTTTAATAAGGAATTATATAATTCCTATGGTAAGTTTATAATTCTCGTTAAGCATATATGCCAAGATTTCATTCTTCGTAATAATATTTACTCCTAAAAACAATTCCCATTAATCATTAATTACATAATTACGATATATAAATCTCAAAACATAACCTTAAATAAAATAATATATAACATATCCAACCCTAAATTTATATCCGGTCTTTCTTACGTAATTATATCTTAAATGTTTATATTAAAAAACTTATTATTTAATGTTCTTTTTAATCATGCGAGAATTTTCTATCATCCTCCGCCATGCTTTATATAAATAAAGATTATAAACTATAATACCCGTAAGAATAATTCTTTAAACAAGCCATTATATAATTTATATAAAGAAAATAATAATAATAATAAAAATAATAATAATAATAATAATAATAATGATAACGAGAATAAAATATAAGTTAATTATATAAATTATATATTACTGAATAAATATGTTTATTTTAATGCTATATATTCATTATATAATTACTATATTTTACTTAATTAATCCATAATTAAGATTCTTTATTTCTGATTTATTATTAATTAAATAAATATAATATTAATTATAATCATAAGCTTCCTTTCTTCTTATTTAATCATTATAAAAGCTTTTTTAATATTAATTAAGAAATATATAATTTTAAGAACCTTTTAACCTAATAATTTAACCCCTTTATCCATTCTATATAATAATTCTTATGCCATAAATAACTTGAAACTTTATTATTAAAATCTTATATCTTAATTATTTATTTAAATATAAATCATTAATAATATTTCTTATTTTAAATAATAAAGGTATTTATTATGATTTTATTTATTATGTTTATTACCTTTTAATCGAAAATATTTAAATTAAATTAAAAGTTAATTAACTTTATTTCTCACTTTTATCTAACCTTTAAAGTATGATAAATCACATCATATGCCATAATAATAACATTTTACCTTTAAATATCTATTATTTTATTAATTTTACGTTTCTTAATATTAATAATTAATACTCTTTAATTTTTTAATAATCTTTTTAACTTTAATTTTATATAAAGCTATATTTAATTACCTTAAACTTTACTCATTAAGAGTTCTTATATAATAATATATTATTGCTATAATATAATCTTAACATCGCTTTAATTTTAAGCTATAAAATCCTATCTTTATAAATTAAAAACCATGATTTAATAATGATATATAATAAATATTATCGCGTAACATAAATTATTATCAGGATTGATAAAACGTATATTATCCCGAAAGTTAAAATAATTTGATTTATCGATAATAATATAAATTAATATATTTAAGCGCCGGATATTCCTAAAAAAATTAATAATGTTAATAACTTTTTCCTTTTTCACGCCGATATATATAAAATGTTTAATTATAAAGATATTATAATCTTCCTTAAATTACGTAATGGCCGACATATATTAATAATATATATAATTTATAAGGTATTAGAAATAATATATAAAATTAAAACGTTATATTATAACCATATTTTATATTAATTATATAATATCTTTCTTAAATTTTTCTTTACTTATTTTATATAAAATATATTAGTAAGTTACATAATATAATTCCTTAAGTTTAACTTGCTAATGATATTTGTCATTTATATCCACGAAAATGTAAAAGGTAATTAATCTTTAACTTTTTAAGTCGTTAACTTTAATAACGTAAAGAAAATACCTTAAACTATATTTCTTATTAAACCTTTTTTTAAAAAACATTTATTACTCGATAATAATGGTTTTAATAATAATACCTTTATTAGAAATTACCTTAATAATAATAATTCTAATTCTAATTTTGATTCCGTTAATAATAATTTAAATTATAATATTTAATAAGATTCTTATATCGGTAAAAAATATAACCCGGATAATAATAATAAGGATAATATTAATTCGGAGGATAAAATCTTCAATTATCGCTTAATTAAATAAGGTTACCTTTCATTTCGGGCTAAATCTTTATTACCTACTTTTATAACTAAGTTATTAACAACCTTTTTATATAATTCACGAAATAATAATAACGTAAAGATTAAAGTTAATTTTATTATTAACTTAAAGGTTTTAAAATATAACCCCGGGATTAAGAAAATTATTCTTTTAAAGCTTTTATCTTAACTTAACTTTATATATATTTTATATATATAAGTTATTATATTTTAAATAAGTTAAAAAGTTTTAAGTTTTTTAGGTATTTTATCATGTTTAATTTAATATTTAAGATATAAAAATATAAAAATATTATTATTATTATTATATTAACTTAAATATTTCAGCTTAAATAATATTAAATATTACTCCTTTAATAATATATCATTTAAAAATAAACATATTATTATTATAATATATCTTTATTAATCACATACTCATCATCTAGATAAGATATTACCTTTTTTTACTACCTTTTTCATTATGTATTTAAATATCTTTAATTAATAATAATATATATATCGTATAAAAAATTTTATTTTATAATATCCGAAAGTATTAACGTAATAACAATATAATTTAACTTAATATTAATTATAACTGCCCCGAAATATTAACGTTATCCTAAGAATAATACGTAAATATTAATATATATAATCCTTACTTTAATTTAAATGCTTTATAAGAATAATTTAATTAATCTCGACATTATAATTAAAGGTTTTCAGATTAAAGGTTATATTAACCTTAATCTTTATAATATTATCGTTTTAAATATTATTCGGGAACGTTCTTAAAAAACTAAAGATAAAATTAAATAAAAAAGATATTATAGGATAAAATAAAAAACTAAATAAAGCCTAAGAAATAATACGACCTTTTTTAATAAGATAATTATAATTATTAAATTCTAAATCACCGTTAACATTGTTATTATTATCCCCTTTTTTAACTTTAATAATAATCAAATCCTATTAATAATTATATTTAATATCTAAATCTTCTTTAATAGTATATATATAAGAAGCTTAATTGCTAAATTAAAAACATTAATTACTAAATTAAAAACGTTTCTTAAAGCCATTTAAAGTAATAAGTTTAATAATAAGTAATACTTAATCCGTTAAAGTTATATATATAACCTGCAAATTTAATTATGCATTATTTTATACATTTTCACAAATATAAATAATTACCGGGTTTATTTTCGTAACGTTAATAAGTTAAAGTATAATACTTTTTAATATAATTTAAACGAAACGTATAAATAAATATTTAATAAAAATGCTATATAATTAATATAAGGATCGGTTATAATATAACGCCTCTAATTTATATTTAATTTAATCATTAAAATAAAGTAAATATGTCATTAAAATATATCAACCATTACATAATTTAAGTAATATTATAAATATTTTCAAATCTTATATATCGTATATATCGGCATAAAGAGCCATAAAATTCTTAACTTTATCCATTTTCTTCGTCATAATTAATGCCATAATATATTAAACCATATCATTCTATATAAACCAAAAATCTTTAACGTAAGGAATAATATATGCTTTCTTTAAACCGTTTAAAATTAAAGTTAAATAACAACATTTATTATATATAATAATCACTAACCAATTTTTAATTCGCATAATATTAAACTTCTTAATTAAGATTAAAACGATATAAAGATTATGTTATTACGATAATAAATTATTATATAAAAATGCTTAATAAATGAAACTTAACGTAATAAAATATAAAGTTATAAAATAAGTATAAATATTAAAAATATATTAATAATATAAATATATAAATCACTCATTTCTAAGATTCATATATAAAAGATCGTAAAAATAATATACATTTATAAGTAAAACACCATTTACCGGAAGCATAAATCAACCATTCAATTCATAAATCAATAAGAAATAAAATCAATCCGCTTTTAACCGATTCCACGTATTCCCAACTAAAAAACAACAAATATTATATATTAAATTATAATTAATACTTCCATTATTAAAAGCTTTAAATTCAATTAATGATTTATAATTAATTCTAAACTAAAAATACCGGATAACAATTAAAGATACGGTTAAATATCGAGATAAAATACCTATTATATAAACTAGGAATAATAATTACATTACCGATATCATATATTACTTAAATTTTATAATCACTTAATATTATAAATAACGCTATCTTCTAAAATTAAAATAGAATATTAAGGTAAATAATTACATAATTAAATAAGATAATTAATTAATTAGAATATTTATAATCCAACCTAATATTTAACTTCATTTTAATTATAATTTTAATTATTTATTTCTTATATAATATCATTAATTCTTAATATATGATTTATTATTATTAAAACTTATATATTATATTTAAAAACTAATATTAAATTTTATTATTATTAAGATAAAGTTTAGAAATTCTCCTTATTATATTCAATTTCTTAATAATTTTCAAAAGAAATGGCTTTAATCATTTATTAAAATTTATTACCTTAATTATACCTTACCGGCTTTATTAATTATTCTTTAAACTTTTAACGATAATATATTCTTATATAATATAGTTTATATTATTTATTATATAATCCTTAATAATATATAAATAAATAATAAAAGTTATAATATAAACCAAGTTAAATCATTCTTATTTATTTTACTTAAATTAAAAGATAAATACTTTACACCTTAAAATCATATAATCTTAATTAAGGTTTATTATCTTTATTATTTAAGTTATAAGAAAAATTAGACCAAATCTCCACATCTTTCTTATTAAATCATTAACATTTACTTATAAAGAAGCCATATTTTATCATATCTTATTTTAATTATTAGAAATTTCCTAACACCTTATTAATATCTTAAAAACGTTTATATTTTAATGATTCCATAACCGATACTTTTATATTTACTAATATATCCATATTAATTATTAATGATATATCCATTAATAATATAATATATTTTTAAACTCCCTTAATATACAATTTTAAATATACCTTATATCCTTTTATAAGTTAAGTTAATATCCTTAAATTTAATTATATCTTCCCTTAAATAATGAAAATTTTCATAAAAAATAATAATATATATCGATTTCTTACCTTTAATAAAAACATATTTATATATTTTAACTTTAAGAATCTTATTTACTTTCATAAAAATATTTATACTCTTTAAAATTCAAATGTTATTATTTTCATTCCTAAACCTAACTTAAGTAATAAGGACTACCTTTACTTAATTTATCATATTTTAACCTTTTTAAGGAAATTTATTAATTCCGATATAAAAATTTATTCATTATATTATAATATTCCCATTTTATCGATTTAACACTTCTTTAAATTTCTCTTTACCTGGTTTGCCTAATCTTTATTTATTAATATTATTATTATATTATTTATAAATGATAATAGTAAATCTAAATATTTTATCCTCCTTTATGATTTAAAAAAGGATAAAATGACTAAATTAATGTTCCCGATCTGGTTCTTCCCTTAATTATTTAATAAAGTAATTAACGTTTAAACGAAAGATATTATCGGTAAGAAATATGGTTACTCAGATTTAGAAGGCATTATTAAAAAAGCTGAGGTTTCGGATATAAATGAAAAAATTAAGTTCTTAAATATAGATAATGTTACTTATAATATCGGTAATAATAATAATAATACTCCTAATATTAATAAGTTTAATATTAATGATATTAATATTAATAAGTTTAATATTAATAAAGATAATGTTGATAACTTTATTTATTTAATCTATATGGGGTAAATAAAATGCTTTAATAATAACGCTAAATTTAAGAATTATATTCTTAATTTGCATTCTTTATATAATCCTTTTAATAATCTTTTAGATAACTTAAAACCCCTTTGTAAAAAATTTTAATTTTCATTAATAAATAAGGATAACGTTAAAAAACATTGTTATTCGCGCTTCCGGTTTAAATCTAATGAAAACAAGCCAGTTTTTACCAGGAATCGTTTATCCTTTAAATAAAATGATTAATTTAAATATAAACCTAAGTCTAAAATTTATCATATCCTTACTTCGGATTAAAATAAAAATGATATTTCTTCCCTTAATTAGATATTAAGATAAAAATTTAAATAAGTTTATATTATCAACTTTATAATAAACGTTAAAAAATATATAAAAAGTTTAAGTTATATATTATAAATATTCCTTTATTAAATAAGAAATGAGTTATAAATCATCCTTTATCCCTTATATTTAACCTTATCAAATTCTTATCTTTATTAAATGTTTTCGGATTAATTTGTCTTATTTAAATGATAAAAATATATCTAAATTTTATAAAAGTTATTATATCTTCCTTAAATCTCATTTATAACATAATTATAATTTGTAATCTTATTTAATAATAATAAAGTATTAATTAATAAAACTTATATATATGATATATCTTTTCGAAAATAAAGAATAATATTTCTTTTCTTAAATTCTTTAAAAATGGCATTATTAATAGGACCATAATTTAATATTTTGGTTTTAAGAAAAATAATATATTTAAATAAAAATAAATTATAATGGTTTTTTAGTTTTACGAGAAGGAATATTTATTTAACTTAAGATAAGTTATAATATTTTTTTTAGTTTTAGAATCTAATATTTATTCATTTAAAGATAAATTAGTATATCTTTATATATTTAGAAAAAATAATATATTTATTAATATAAATTAAGAACTAAAATTGATACTTCCCGTAATGACATAAATTAATGTTTCTTATAAATATACCTATAACTCCTTTAATTAAATTAACCTAACTTATGTTTTTAATCATTTAAAGTTATTAAAGTTTTTAAAGAAATAAATAATAAGGTTTAAGATAATAAGCTTATATTTATTAAGTCTTATGTTAATTATTTTCTTATCCGTTATAAATTTCTTAATAATCTTGCTTATTTAAAATATTTCTATTAAACGGACTTAATTAGTTATTTCTATTTTGTTATTACCCATCTAAAAACATTTAATATATATATATGAAATTTTAAATAATCCTTTTCCTTCCGGAAAAAGAAATCCTTAATTAAATAAATAATAAACTTATAACCATTATTAATATCGGTTTATTTTTGTTAATATATAAAGAATCACGCCTCTAAATTATTTAAAATAACGTTAAATAAAATAATAATTAAAAAAAATTAACCCAATTTAATTAATAAATTATTAAGCTTCTCAGCAATATTAGAATTAATAACATATTTTATTATATATTAATTTATAACCATTTATAAAATATTAATATAAATAATGTTAAAACCTTTAAATTTTATCGTAAGAAAGAGGTAATAAAATATATTATTAACTTAAGTTATTATATTTTTATCATTGGGATAACCTATTAAAAATATATATAAATACCTGAAAAGTATATTTAATATCGAGGTAAGAAATTTTAACTTTATAAAGAGATGAATGGAAAGGATAACTTAATAATTAATAAAAACTTTATTAATAACCTTAAAAATTGGATTTTGGATAAGTTCTAAATTTAATAAAGTTTAATCGAAAGTAATCTTCATATCATCCTTTAAATACCTAATTCTCATTTTATCTTATTTATTTTTATCTTTATTATCCTTATAATCCTTACCGTCATCTTTATTATTCCTATATTCCATTATTATATTTATTTCTTTAATTAATATTGCTAAATTGGCTTCCTATTATTTACTAATTCTAATAATGCGATTTAATCATTCAAAATTTTATATAAATAATTTTATATATTTAAATTCTTCCTTTATTAATTTAAGGAAGTTAAATGAAGATATAATAATTTAAAGGATAATTTTAATGTCTTTAAATATGTCGTGAAGATTCTTATATAAATGAATATAATTATGTTTAAATCTTATAACTTGAAAAAAAGGTTATAAAATTAAGTTATGATATTCTTTTATGTTAAACTTATTAAATCTATTATCGTTTATATTAGAATTATTAAATAAAGATATAAAATGGAATGTAAGGTTTTCAAAATCGGAAAGAGGTTTTTTAGGTTAATCTAATGGCGGTTATATAAAACTTTTCGGGTTTAAATCAATTAATTAATAAGTATTTACTTTATAATCTAAGTTAAAAAATTTTAACCACATAAATATGAAAAAGGATAAGGATATTGGCTTTTGAGGCTTATTTCTTGATAAGTATAATTTATTAAATAGAAGAAAGGTTAGTTATTAATGATTTAATTTAAGTTTTTTTGTAAAAAATAAGTTAAACTTTTATATTAAGTTATAACGTTTTTTAAAAGGTAAAAAATCTTTTATAATTAATAAATTAAAAGTATAAAGCTTTAATTTAAGCTTATTTTTAATAGGTTAAGTCATTATAAGTAAAATTGAAACGGTAAAAGGAGGTGGTTGTTTAATTTATATAATATATTATTATTTTAGTTTAAAGTTTCGTTAAATATTATAATAAATATAAAAATAAGTCGAAATAAGATTAAATGAAATGATTTAATTTTATAATTACTATTATAATTATAATAATTATAATAAAAGAAAAATAAGGAATTAAAGTTATGAAAAGGTAAATATTATTAATATTTTAATTTTATTTTAAAGTATTAATAAGTTATTATATTTCTTAAATTAATATATATATATTTATTAAAGTTATATTTATAAAAGAATTATATATATTTTATATATAAAATATATATATTAATAAATATTTTAAGTTAATTATATATAAGATAAATTATTTATATAATTATATAAATAATCGCTTTTTTTTATAAACTCTTTACCTTATCCTTCCTAGCTTTTATTATTTTTCATAACATTATCTATTTTATCTTTTTCTTTATTTCCTTTTTTCTTAAATATTACTCCTTTCTCCCTTTTCTATTAATAATTTTAATCTTAACCATTACTAATTTAACATATATAACATTTCAATATATTATAATAATATTAATTTCAAATAACTTCTTAAAGGATAAAAACATTATACCTCTTATCGGCTTTCTTTTAACATATTATCTTAATAAACTTGATATTTTTTATTTAAACATCTTTAAAAAATATATTAATATTTTATTAACCTTTTTTATTATAAATAATAAGGATATTTTATATCCTATAATTTATTATTCTTATTATATTATCGCTAGGAATTATTAAGAAAACCATAAAAACATATTACCTAATAATAATCTATCCAAATATATATACCTATCCATAAATTATAAATTTATTAATCATATTAATCATTACCTTTTTTAATTTATAAATAATATTATTAACGTTAACATAATACTTAAATTATACTTTCATATATTAAAAAATGTTCCTAATAAACTTTAAACCCATAAATTACCTTATTTTATTATCTTATTATTTTCTTAACAATATTAATATTAATAAATAACCTTAAATTAAAATATCTTATTATTTTATACTTCGAATATTAAGTTTTCTTATCAATAATTAAAGGAATGCCAAAGCCATAATAAAACCTTCCCATATTTAATTATAATCCATTTAATGTAAATAATATAAATATTTATAAACTTATTAACCATTTAAATGGCTTAAAATTTACTTATATAATTCCAATGATATATAACAAATAATTTAATTAACATAATATAATTATATAAATAATAACGTTAATAAATAAGTTTTTAAATTCTTTAAATAATATATTCTTATTATGTGGAAATATTCATATTTTAATTAATACTTTTATATTTATTCTAATATCGAAACTTATTTATAATAATTCTAATATGTATTTATTTATATATATAACACTTTAATCAATAAATAATATAACTTAAAGTATATAAGAATTAATATATAAATTTTATAATTATTATTTCCACTTAATCCATTAAGTTTATTATAAATATTTATTTACTTATTTTATTTAAATTATCTTTTATATTATATATATATCATTTCTTTAAGGTCTTCGATTAAAAAAAAATAGCCATTAAGATTTTTATTTATCCCTTATTACCGATAATAATATAATTAAAAAAAGAAAATATATAAGAAGTTTTAACTTTCCCTAGCCATAAATTAAATATATTAATAAATCTAAAATATTAAAACCTTCGGTAAGCATCAAATAACCACAATTAAATAATAATTAAAATAATAACGATAATATAAATCATAATTATTGTTAATCTTAATCATAAATAAAAATATTAAAAAAATATTCCGGTTTAATTTCTAATAATTTTAATAAAGAATTAAATAATGAATATAAATTATATACCAAATTTATAAATTAATAATTCCCTCTAATTATTAATCATTTCGTTAAGGATTTGGATAATAATAAACTTAAATTTTAAATAGATTATTTAATAAAATTATAACCTTTAATCATTAATTATTTTATTAAAAGATTAAATAATAAACTTAAGCTATAAATAAAATATTTAAAAAGGTATGAAATGTTAAAAAAAGCTTCCGACTTAATATTTAAAGATAACGATAATAATAACGATAAAGTAGGTAAAAAATAATAAGGTAATTTACTTAAATATCTTTAATACCTTAATTATTTAAATATTATTTATAAGGTTAAATAAATAAAAAATATATCGCCTCCATATCTTCTTATTTCGGATAATAAGGGAAATTCTTAAGATTTAATTATATCTTTCAATAATAATAAAAGTAATAAAATAAGCATAAATAATAAAATAAATAAGAATAATATAAATATAAAAGGTAATAAAAATATGGTTAATATAAACTTTAAAATATTATTTATAATTGTGTTTTAGGGGTTTAAAAATAACTTAAACATTATATATTTTACCTTTATTATATAAAATAATCAATTATACAAAGTTTTTTTTATGGTTTATATATAAAATTTATAAATGTCTTATTAATTAAAAGGTTTTATAATTCTTTAATGATATTATTCTTATTTTATTTTCATTAATATAAACATTATTAACTTAATAATTAAAAGATTTAATACTCATAATTAATAATTTAATATAATTTAAATATGTAATTAATTATCTTTTTTATTTCGTAAAAAGAATAATGAATTAATTAAATAACAATATTAAAAAGTTTAAACTTAATATAAATATATAATAAATAATTTAAGTTTATATAAAGTCATTATGTTATTAAATAATATTATTATATATCCACTTATATTAAATTAAACATAATTTAAAAATATAAATATTTAATTTAAAATATAATTTTAATAAAAATCTTTATATCTTTTCTATATATTAATGTTTAATCTAAATAAAGTTATTTATAACTTTATTATTACCCTTTTATAACCTTTCTTAATTTAATTATTATTACTATCGTTAACGTTATAAATAAAGGTTTTAATTTATTAATAATCCTCTTTCCTTATATAATTATTAACGGCTTTCCCAAATGCTTTCATATCTTAAAAAATTCATTATGGGAAGGTAATTACTTTTTAATATTATCATTGGTAAAAAAGGAAGTATTATCTATGATAATAATAAGAATGATAATAAAGTTAATAATAAAAAACTTATTTAAATATTAACAAGAATAAAAGGTATAAAAGTTTTTTATTAATATAATATTTTAAATTAAATATTTATAATATTATCTTATATTAAGTTTAAACCTATAAATATATAATGATATTATTTAATTAAAAGGTTTAATATTTAAGAAAAAGGTAATTAAAAAATAATGTATAAACCTTTTTATAATAATAAAACTCAATATAATAAATTTAAATATTTTGGCAATTAATTATTAAAAATAATCCATATTAACCCCATCATCTTAATAAGAAAATTTAAAAATAAAAAATTTTATTATAATATTATCCTTTATATTAAATATGTTAAGTTAAATGAAATAATTAAATATGATTAAGGTAATTTTAAAGGAGATTTATTACATAACGTAAATAATTTTTCAGAGTTTTTATTAATTTAATAAAATTAATTAACCTTAATAAAATGATTAACTTATTTATATAATTAAATAAAATAGAAGTTATAAATTTAAAGGCCAATTTTATTAAAATATATAAAATCTTAAGAAATTAAAATAATATATTTATTATAACTTTTCCTTAAATATTTTAATTTTTAATAAATTAAAAGCTAATTTTAAATTAATAACCATATTTATAAAATCCTTAAATATATTATATTATCCAACTCTTCTTATTATAAATTCTTAAAGATTTATTAATATTTTTAATTAGTTTATAATATAAATCATTTAATTTAAAAATTAGAAATATTCTTTAATTTTATAATAATCTTTTTTATAAATTTAATCACGAAAATTATTTTATTTATCTTTTAACAATAATATTAAACTTAGTTTTAAATTAAAAAGAATATAATATTATAACATGAATTCTTTTTTAAGGTAAAATTAAGTATATCTAAATTTAATTATATTAATTAAATTAATTAAAATAACATTAACATATTAATTCCTTTAAAAATCGTAAAAAAAGATATATTTAAATATGTATACTTGATATTAATAAATATTAATATTGATAATATAATTAAAAACATATTTAAACTTTATTAAATATAATTCTCTAATTAAATCCATTATTTTAAATAACATCTTATAATTAAAGATATTAAGTATTTTATATATATATTATTTAATGTTTTAATATTTATTTAACTTATACCTATAAAATCAATATATAAGGTTAACATTAACTAATTATATAAGAAATTCCCTAAATCATAATTTAAAATTCATAATAATAATTATTTATTAAAATAAAAAAGATATTTAAAAAGGAAATTAAATGATAAAATTAATTATAAATATATATAAAAAATATTTAAAATATTATTAATTAATTAAATTAACCATTATTTTATACCTTTATATTTAATTACCCTATATTTAATTATTTTATATTTAATTACCTTATATTTAATTACTTTATACTTTATATTTTATTACCTTTATTATTTAATTATTTAATAATTTAAAGGAATAAGTTTAAATATTTTATTTATATTTAATATTAACTTAAATTAAATATCTTAAAGTTTTATCGATATTATATCTTTTTTTAAAATTTTATTATAACTTAAAATAAAGATATTTAATTTCACATTCTTTAAAAAAATATATCTAAGCATAATCATCTAAATCTTTTATAATATTTATATAATAACTTTTATTATTCTTTATATTTAACTTAAATGGCAAAAACCTAATAATATAAAAATACACCTCTATTAGAAAAAATATATTTATAAAGTTAATATAATATTAATTAAAGATAACTTTAAAGGTAATAATATATATAAGTTTAAAATATTAATAATTATTAAAAAACTTATAATAAGTTTTCCTAAAATTAGAAATTACTCCTTTAAATCTTCTTTCGGTTAAATCCCATATAATAAATAAATTTTTCTTTAAAATATCTCAATATATAAAACCTTTTTTATAAATATAAATTAACTTATATAAAACGTCGAAAAAAAATATATTATAATTTTTAAAGTTTTAATTCTGTAATTTTTTAAATTAAGCTTAGAAATTATATAAATATATTAATATAAATAAGAAATATTTATTATATTTATTATTAATTATAAAGAAATATACTAATGGTTTAAATTAATAATTATACCATATTTCCTTAATTTTTAAAATAAATTTATATTTTAATAATATAAAATAAATGGCTTTTTTATAAATTAACGTTATAATTTTCTTATTCCAATTTATTATCATTTTAATAATAAAAACCTTATCGATAATCATATTTATAATTAGTTTTATATGGTTAAACATGCTTAATTTAAATTTTTAAGAATAAATAAAATAATCCCTTATATATTATTAATTAAAATAAGGGTTAATATTTAATTTAAAATCTAATAGTTAATAATTAACGGGTTTATTCTTTTAAAGTAAATTATTACGATATTTAATATATTTAAAATCATTCTTAATATCGAATTATAATATTAACTTTAATGATAAAAATCCGAAATATATCTAAATATATTTTTTATAAAAAAACCTCTTTTCGCTAATCCTTAATTTATAATTAATAAACCTAAATAAAATTATAATAAGAAATTTAATTAAGAATATTATTTACCTTAATATCTTATAAAAATATAATAAACTTAACTAATATAAAACTTTAAGATTAATTAAACCGATTAAAATATTAACGTTTATATAATTAATATTAAATAATCTTTACCTAATTTTCCATTTTTTATTAAGTTTCTTAAATTTTTAATAAAAGTTAAAAAAATAAATAAGATATGGTAATTAATATATTAAATCTTTTAAATCTATAATTCTTAATATATTACTAAATTCCATAAATTAATAATAATAATTTATATTTATTAAATCTTTTTAATTTATATATTTAAATATTTATTTTAATATATACTTTATTATTACATTAATTCCATAAATTTTAAAGAATTTTAATTAAATAAAGTTAATATTAATCATATCTATATCATATAAAATAATTTATTGGTAAGCCATTTTAAATTATAACTAATTATTAATTATAAAAGTATATAATTTAAGTTTTATGAATATATATATTATTTAAATAATTTCGAAAAAGATTATATAAAATAAAGATAAAAA
>MU400440.1:0-95106 GCA_022578955.1 Hypoxylon sp. FL1857
ACTTAATTGGAAAGCTGATAATTTATGAGGTATGATGACGTAATTCGGAGAAGGTGGTCCGACTTTTTAGAAAAGGTGGTCCCACCTAATAGCCCGCCGCGAAGTACGGAGTACAATACAACTGTTCCTGAATGGGCGTTGGCCCGAGCTTTCATCTCCTTCTAACGAGGAGTTTATGTCCCCTGTCCGTCATGTCCTCTTCCTATTGGGTCCACATCTCGTAAAGCGGAGCCTCTAAGCCCTTCGAGGTAATTCATCAATTCCTATTTCGCGACTGCTGGCCTATGGACAAATCACCGGTGCTGACAGCTGGACTAGCAGCGCGAACTCGAACGGGTCCCCCCCAGCTTCCTCCCATTCTCTCGCTACCCTCCCTCTGACCTTATCCTTTTCCTGACAATCCGCCTCAGATTGAGACGACATTTTTTTGCGCCGGGTGTCACATCTCTATCCGTCTCTCCCCTTTCAGTGCTGATTGTGACCAAGAGAATTCTAATTTCATCTTCACTTTGCACCGAAGATCTCCGATCTTGGTGTAGCTTTCTTTTATATATACATAGTATTCTCTTCCTGGCCAAATCCGTATTAACGTGAGTGAGATCCATCCTGGCGACCCGCCTGTTCGAGAGACCTTAAGCTCGCGCTTCTCCAGCGACCGGCGACATCGCATCGCATCGCATTTCCGCGCGACTCCATGGCAAGCAACTGCTAACCCGGCGACCAGCCTCAGTTTATCTACATACTTTTAATTCTGGTCGTATTCGGCACTAATCGCGTGTCGCCATCTCAATCCAACACGAGGCTCCAGCGCAAAGCGTTAACCGGTCGCGTCTCCAATATCTTCCAAAATGGCTACCCCGAACCGACACCTACCCAACAAACATAACCCTCTGATGACCGAGGATATCCCTCCTTGTAATAAAGATTCTATCTTGTTATTGTTGATTTGCGTCGCTTACCTGCTTTACAGATCATGAGCTCGTTTCGCGCCGACGCCTGGGTCAGACCCAGTTAACCGCGAAGATGGTTGCGGCAGGCACTGCCGGGGATATCGATCCTTCGAGTCTGGGGGTTTTTGACTATGCGCACCTGCGAGCTCCTCTTCCGAAGGGCATCACGTCCGGCATCTTCAAGTCTTCCCCGAACTCATACTTTCTTATGCGTCGCAGCCAGGACGGGTTCGTCTCTGCGACCGGTATGTTCAAGGCGACTTTCCCCTATGCTGAGGCCGTGGAAGAAGAGATGGAGCGCAAGTACATTAAGTCGTTGCCAACGACGAGTCACGAGGAGACTGCCGGAAACGTTTGGATCCCGCCCGAGCAAGCATTGACTCTTGCTGAGGAATATCGTATCACTCCTTGGATCCATGCTCTTCTAGATCCAACCGACATCGCCATTACAAATGCGCCCGATAGCCCTCCTAAGAAGATCGCCGCGCCACCGAAATTCGAGGGCCATCTGCCATCGCAGCCCGTTCTCGCACCGCCGACCCCATCATCGCTACCCCGTAGCACGCGAGGCCGCCGCTCAGCTAGTCCCTCGAAGAAGCGAGCCATCGCGTCGCCACGAAAGCGATCAACCAAAGCTTCAGCACCCCAACCTTCTCCCACCGACATTCCGTCTGTGAAAGAAGAAGCTGAGCCTATTACGAATGGTACTAAGACGGACGAAGACACAGCGTCGACCGCACCCACTGAAGAGATGTCTATCAAAACCATTGAAAAGGAACCTGCCATTGTATTTGCACCAGCTGAGGAGGAACGCAAAGTACAAATCAAAGTTGGCCAAGAAGTCGAATTCCATGGTGGTGTCGAAACAACACAAACCGCAGTCGAATTAGAACTTCCCGTCAACGGAGAACCTAGCCCTGAAGAGGCTGCTCGTATGGTCGAAGAGGCTAAAGAGATGGTGAGAATTGCCGCCGCCGAGACTGCAGCATCGTCGTCTGGCTCGAGCAAGAAGGGCAAGCGAAAGGCGGATGATATAGCTGTTGACGATGAGAATGAGAATGAAGAAGAGGAACAGCAAAAAGAACCCGAAACCTCGGAGGAACCACGATCCAAGAAGGCTAAGACAACCAAGACGGAAGTGCAGCTGAGAAAGGAGCGTGTCAGAAACCGAGCGTTGGTTGGTCTTAGTGCGACCCTCGCGGTTGGGTAAGTTTTTGAATTCTGCCAGTTCGGTTGTGTTAAGAGCTAACAACTTCCTGTAGTGCCCTCATCCCATACGTTATGGGCGTATTCTAGATTAATACGGCCCTTTACACCGTCTCCATGTCTTTTGTTTTTTAGGCCACTAGTATCCTATCATGCTATTCTCCCCCATAATGAGCCTGGACAGTTTTGCTGGGTGTTATATTCGCTGGAGAAGCCCGGTTACTCGTCTGTTGATTTTGCACATACCCCCCACAGCTGGTCGGAATCAGCTGCTCTGATTCTGATTTTTGCGAAGCCGTATGAGAATGGCTCATGTATACATCCCCTTTAGTGAAGCCTCTTGAGAAGAGGAGGGTTCACTCTGCTCTACAGATCCCGAAAACTCCATAATGAAAAGAGAGAAAATTCATTCGTTGATCTGTGCTTGTGATATTTGCAGAACCAAGTGCCTACTACGAGACTGGGATTGAGTTATCACGTACCAAAATTCCTTCCCGAGCAAGCGAGATATACTATTATCGAAACAAAGAACCTCACAATGTTAGACTCGACCCAATTGAGTGAGAGTGCTATTCCAAGTCCGTCTCGTCGTTACCTAGAAGGCCCCACCGTTTCTAGCCGGTGGCCCAAGCTTTAATTTCCCAAAAGACGAGGGTCGAAAATTTTCTCGGCGTCATTTTATTTTTCTTTTTCCTAATTTCAAACTTTTCAATCCCAGAGACGGAACTCTGTCCCGAACATATAAATGCCTGACGTTCCTCCTGAAGAAACCTCCCAGGCATTTAGGGATGTCTATGAGGCTGGTATAATGGATTGAGATTCCATTGCAGGCCGTCGCAATGCGTGGCTCGTAAATCCCTTGGCTTACTGAAGTCACTGGGTCACTGGGGCTCCTGGTTTAGAGGCTTCCAGGTTAGAACCGGCAATGGTCGGTTCTTTGGCCCTCGGATCAGCCCCCAGTACCCCGCGACTTCTCCATGACTTTGGAGAGTTTGGAGAAGTATCCAATTGACTTCAGATTATCCTTCTGCGTGGGTAACTTCATTTCTTTATGTTCATGTTCGAGATTTGAACAAATTGAGTAAGTTATCTATCATGAGAGCACATTTGGTGGCGCGGCGTCTCGTTACAGCCCAACGGCGAGCCTTCTCGGCAACGCCTAGACTGTTGGAGAGCTATGGCTTCATTGGTCTTGGTCAGATGGTACGTCTTGAGCTTCAACCCTTCAACTACTACTGTTTGACATGGCAACTTAACTAACGAGGCGAGTTTAGGGGTACCAAATGGCCAAGAACCTTCAGTCAAAGCTCCCGCCGAGTGATTCCGTTAAACTATTTGACATCAACAACGATGCGGTGAAACGTCTAGCTGAGGAGATGCAAACATCCCAAGCTGGTGGAGCCGCCGTTGAGATCGCTTGCAACGTGAACGATGCTGCAAAGGACGCGGTAAGCTTCAAACCCTTTTCCTGGTCTTATCCCTTTCACATGATGAGTTTGTTCTATCTATGATCTAAGTTGGGGTCGGTTCGCCGGCCTTACCGTGATTATCAAACATTATTAAAGCCAATCCTCTGAAGAACTTCATTTATACGTCAATTTGATCAATCAATATGGTAATGGGACTTCCACGCTAACTGAAGCTCCGTAGGATATAGTGATTACGGTACTACCTGAACCGTCGCACGTCAAGAGCGTGTACCGCGAGATATTATCCCCGGATCTTCCCCGGAAAGACAGGATCTATATCGACAGCTCGACGATTGACCCCTCGTCGTCCCGAGAAGTTGCGAAATGGGTTGCGGACGCCAACCAAGGTCAATTCGTCGACGCTCCCATGTCGGGTGGAGTTGTAGGTGCTAAAGCAGGCACGTTGACTTTCATGCTGGGCGCACCCGATTCTTTAGTACCGAAATTGGAACCATTGCTATTGCGAATGGGGAAGCGAGTGCTGCATTGCGGTGTCCAGGGCGCTGGCCTTAGCGCCAAGTTAGCCAATAACTACCTGCTCGCCATCAACAATATTGCAACAGCTGAAGCGATGAATCTTGGTATCAAGTGGGGTCTTGACCCTAAAACCCTAGCGAATGTCATCAATGTTAGTACCGGTAGGTGCTGGCCGAGCGAAGTCAATAATCCGGTAAAAGGAGTTGTTGACGGCGCACCGGCCAGCCGCGATTATGCTGGCGGATTTGGCATCAGTCTGATGGAGAAAGATCTGAAGCTTGCCATCGTCGCTGCGAATGAAGCCAATGCGAAATTGGAACTTGGTGATCGGGCAAGAGAGGTATATGAGCAAGCGGAACAAGTAGAATCGTGCAAAGGCAGAGACTTTTCCGTTATATATAGATTTATTGGGGGTAAGGAATAAAATCTAAATATGAAGATGCCATCTAATCTTATCTAATTGATCTAAGCGATGGAGTGAACGTTTCGGTGAATTGTGACGTTAAATGTGTCGTGATATACCTACATGGCATGGCAAAAATACGTATGGGTACGTATTGTAATAGATTGTTGAAAAGGGGCAAGGTCCATATACATACTCCGGACCAATGTCCCGAGTAACGTCCGGAGAATGAACCGGAGAATGAGAGGGAGCTAGCGCCGTAGCGCCCCGGATGAAGCGTATTCCGCAGAATATGGGGTTCCACAATACCAGCATCTGACAAGGTTTCGAAATCTTGTCGGGATTGTTATTACTCGCAGGACCACACTACTTACCACCCTTACCCATTCAGTCCACCTAGGTAGGTAGATATCACAATGTAACTGAAGCTTCCCAATGAGCGCATCCAGGCCGATATGCCTAGCTAGGTAGGTAGTACAACCGAGAATCCTTCAGTAGCCACACCGAAGAACCGAGAGATATAGTAAATCTATCTTGGCAAATCTTGGGAGTCAGACGGCCTGAAAGTTTTGTTCGCTCGGTTGACGTACCGAGCTGGCATCAGCGTTCTAGAAGCCCACAAGGGTCCCGTCGAATCGCTAAGCGACTCGACACTCTTGGCCTAGGTTATCTCGTCTTTACCGCTTTTGGTAACCTTCTCGTGGGTATTTTCGATCGGGTTCCGCACCGGCGCCCTCACGCCATGGCCCGTATTCGCGATTCCTATGTAGGTATTGTAAGCACCCACTGATGGTGCCGAGATATCAGATTGCCCATGGGATGACATGGGGCCTTATCCCCCATGTGAGGCTCCCACGTTTCTTATTAAACTTACCACGCTGCTGGATTCGCCCGCTGACCTCAATCGTTCTTTTACTTGTTTTGATTATTTCACGATCTTGCCGTGTAATCGCTATCTCTAGTATATTATTCATATACATTCTTTTTATCATATTGTCCATACACCAGCGGCTTGCTAGAACGTTTGATTTACAGCGCTTACTCTCACGAACGAATTTCTCGATAACTCGAAGTCGAATTAAATCAACTATTTATACCTAGTCGTTGCGCCTAGAGAAGAAAGGGAGTAGAGGTCTTTACAAAGAAAATCTTCGACAAGATGTCGACCAATAGCACGGGTCCGCCGCAACACATATCGTTCAAACACTGCACAGAAGTCGGGCCCCTCTGCCCAGTATCAGCGACGGTCTTAGGATACTATCCCAACCTCGGCGTCAATGCATTTCTCGCCGCCGCGTTCGGTCTGTGCATCATAGGCCTTGTCGGCACCGGTATCTGGAAGAGGACTTGGGGCTATTCTGCCGCTTTGACGGCTGGATGTATTCTCGAGTTCGCAGGTTCGTCATCACTATACTTCGTGCCTCGGCAGAGGCTTGCGCTCGAGGCGCTATCGAGCGCCGTCGCATCTTCCTGTGCCTGCCTATGGATAGCGCGCAACCAGCAACGATCTAATGTACCTAATGTGCTAACATCAGCCCAGGCTATGTCGCGCGGGTGCTCCTGCACAGCAACCCGTGGGACTCGAGCGCGTTCCAGACGCAAATCTGCGCCATCATCCTCGCGCCGACGCTGATCTGCATCTCGATCTACCTGACGCTGAAGCACGTGACGCTGTCGCTGAACCCGGCGCTGTCGCGGCTGCGCCCGCGCCTGTACCCGCTGATCTTCGTGCCCGCCGACGTCTCGTGCCTCATCCTGCAGGCCATCGGCGGCAGCCTCGCCGCGTCCGCCGGCTACGACAACCCCGACCTGCTGCTCAGCGGCGACCGCGTCATCATCGCCGGCATCGCCCTGCAGTCCGCCGTCCTCGGCTTCTTCGGCGTCATGGTCGTCGACTACTGCCTCCGCATCCGGCGCTGGGTCGCGAGCGGCGAGGCTACGCCCGAGGCCCTAGCTACGTGGAATGATAGGCGCTTTAGGATGTTCTGCTACGCTGTTGCGGGCGCGTACTCGGGTATCTTGATACGGTGTATCTACCGGTGAGCCTCCCTCCCTTTTCTCCCTTCCCCCTTTCCCCTTTCCTCTTTCCTTTTCCATTTGCGGTTCAACCAATACTGACGAAATCTTGTGATAATAAAGTATCGCTGAAATGGCAGGCGGCTGGGGAAACCCGATTATGCAGGACGAGCCGTCGTTCGTTGTGCTCGAGGGATTCTGCATCGTCATCCCAGTTATCCTGCTAACGGCGTTCCCGCCGGGCGTTCTATTCCCAGCGATGGCCGAGCGTGAGGCGCAACGATTCAAGAGGAAGAAGCGCGCTGAGAAAGCGAAGTCCGAAGAGCCCGTCGTGTCGGGCGATGAGGGGACGCAGACGGAGCAGAAGGCTGTTCCCGAGGCTTTGAACGTATAGAATTCATGATTTCGGTCTCGTGTCGAGGGTTTTTGGTTATGGGTGGCCCGGTATGCCTTGGACCGACGGTTTCCCTACTTCCTCCCTGGTATATTATTGTGTTAGAAGTATGAGCATGTATGATGTTGATAGATATAAGCATGCGACTAGATATCATAGCGTTTTGGCATTATAGACTCGAGTACCCCGTTAGAAAACCAGATCAACTTATAGCTTAACTACCGCCCGCTGTCTTGAAATTACTAGAGATCCAAATGTCAGTTGTGTTATGTGCTTCAGATACTGGGGCACTTCTGCAATAGCCCCCATACGTTCATTATTCTTTTGTTATTCTCAACTAAGCAAGGTCAGGTAATGCACCCTCCAGAAATCGGAGCTCTAGCAATGCTCCATTCTATCGATCCCAATGCGTCCGTGCGGTTCTATTCTCATCACGCCTCGTTCAATATGCCAAGAGTGCTAGAAAGGAAGAGAGTATGTAGTCTAGGGTCAACGATTCAGGAATCCCTCTAACTCCGCTTTTGCATCGTCCGATTCCTGATCACTGTCTTCGTCCTCTTCTTCATCTTCTTCTGATTCCTCCTCGGACTCTTCCTCTTCCTCTTCTTCACTTTCCTCCTCTTCAGCATCATCCTCTTCATCCTCGTCCTCAGCAAGCCAATCATCCAGAGTCTTCGCTCCAGTTCCCGCCGCCGTGGACAAACCATTACTCCTACCGCCCTGCCCCGCGGAACTAGTATCCCCAAGCATTTGTGCGGCGGGCACTACCCTCTTCTCATCCCCATACTCATTCCTAACGCCCTCCGTGTTTCTGAGCTTCGGATCCGGCTCTCTACCCTCTTCGACCCAGTCGGGTAGCGGCTCGTACCCGCGCAGTCCGTGGACGCCACCGCCTCCCGCGAGCACCAGCGCCGACGAACCCAGACTAAAGCCCCTACGCGTCTCCGACGGGCTGGGGGCCTGTGGCGCCGGCTTTGGTGCAAGCAGCATTAGGGTTGCGAGCTGGGGCACGCTGAGTAGCGCTTTGTACAATCGCGTGCGATCGCGCAGATCGTACGAGGTATCGTAGCGGACAAGTAGAAGGACATAATTCCACAGCCGCGCAATAGGATGGTCTTCCGAGTTCGGGGGAGGTTGGTCCTGGTTCTCCTCCCCATCTTTTAATTTCTGAGCCTCTGTTTCTCGGTTGAGGTGGTGGAGATACACCTTAGCGGCGAGCAGAACGATCTGGCGCTTGGCGATCTCGGATTCGTCTGCGAATTCCTTGAGGAGGATGCGCAGCACGTCGGCAGCGATGTTGTCCTCGCCGTTGAGGCCAGCAAATTCGCCCACGAGCCAAACGATGGTCGCGCGGGCCTGCGGATCGGTCGCGGAGTCGAGGTTCTTAGCTAAGCGCACGACGGTTCCAACGTGCGCCTGAGGATCTTGCTGGATGAGGTGTCGTATTACTGTTAAGGACTCGGCCGCTAGCGTACCGTCGAGACTCGTTATCTGTCCCAGCAGCAGTCGCATGCACCGGGGCGCGGTCGCCGGATCTGCTTGTGCGCAGCGGCCAATAGCTCGTACAGCCTCGCGAACGAGTGACTTATTTGTCCCACGAGAGAAGTGTTCCAGCTCGTTAAGTATGAGACTCTTCGTCTGTAGGGGACTGTGGGGAAAGATTAATGCGAGAACCTCGAGCTTCAGTTCCCACACTGGGGCCGTATCGGTAGCGCGGACGAGGAAGTGTGATGCGTATTTGACGAATGACTCCGGGTGTGCAAGGCAGACAGATACTATGTTGTAGAGGGCGACTTGTTGAATATCTTGCGCTCCCCGTAGGAGAGCGACTAACGGACCAACAGCAGCCTTGGTATATTCAGGAGTGCCTATGTCCGCATAGCATCGTGCTACGGCCACCACCACGCCGGAGTTTCTGCTCTGTAGGAGTGGCTTGATCCCATTGAGCAATAGGACCAGATCTGGATCCAGGACAACAACCTGTTCCCCTTCTGATGCAGGATCCGATACACCCTCCCCGTAGAAGTCTTGAAGATCGGCCGATTTGTCTTTCAGTTTAACGCTCCTCGTCCGTCTCGGGAAGCATTTCCGTGCATATATAGACATCATCCTTAACATGGCAAGCTGGCTCCACTCGTCCATATCTACGATCTTTTTAACGAGACTCCTATAGTGCTTGTGGATCAAGTCCACTCTATCGGGGCAAATTTCCATGAACGCACTGACGGCAGCTCCCGCGACAAAGTATTGCTTGTCGCCTAGGAGCGTCGCCAAGTACTCTAATAGTTGCGGTAATGTGCTCGGTTCGAGACGGTAGCATTTCGGGATGGCAAGGGCAGCCGCTTTCCGCACATGAGGAGACATATCGACCACACCCTTCTTGATAGCTAAGGAGACGATTTGGCTGATTACAGGGACTCGGATGCCGGACATGGTTCGAAGGGCGAGGGCTCGTACTTGCGGGTTCGAGTCGGACAAGGATTTCTGGATCGTATTGATGGATAGGAGGGCCATATCTGGCTCCTGTTCGGCGTGATGTATAAGGTATATATATACAAGTTTCTTGATTTCGAGGTTCGGTGATGCGACATTCTTGACAACAGAGGAGAAGAACGTCAGGGTTTTCTGCTGGCGGTACATCATCTGGTTAAGTAGGATCGATCAGCCGGCGCACTCCAGTAGTCGACAAGGGAAGCGGTGTATGCGTACAGAGATGACACGCCGGAGTCCGTCGAGAACCTCGCGGTCATTTCGACTATCTAGGAGCTTCTTTAATTGTGGTGCAGGTAGAGATCGTGTGGTGCTACGAGAGCTCCGGGCGACTTGGGCCGCATCGAGGGTGAGCTCCCGAGCTACGGAGATAGATGTTAGCCGGGCTATGTAATGTAGTCTTCAAAGGATATAGGTGCGCTTACCGCTCTCGAGTAGATTTGATATACGAGCGATGGACTCCATTGTGAAAAGAAGGACGCGCAGACAGCTCGTAAGCTGTTGCGTTGGTCGCGTGTTCTTGTGTTCTTAAGTAGGTGCGTGACGTCGGTGGAAGGAAGTTGGATGTCGAGCTTTTGGCGGGGCTTTTCCGCCGTCCATCTTTTTGTGGGGGGTGCTTGCACCATTGTTCCTTCTGTAATTCAGCCGTCTTCCCACTAATTGATCAGCCCGACTAGCCCTATCCGACGGACCGGGCCAAACCTTAAGTGCATCCATTGAACTGGAAGTTTGGTAGCTTGGAAATATCTTAATGATTTCATATTTCAATATCAGTTACCTAGCATGGGGAATATTGGCAAACTATCGTCTTAGTTTGCTCTCAGATCAACTCGTCGAGTCCAAAGGAACGGCCATTATGAAGTGACGACTCTCATGCCTTCGGCGTCTTTTCTATTCCTATCTCCAGCACTACCATCAGAGCTTCTCACTTACATCTTAAATCACCATATCTATCCCACCACACTTATTATATGTTCTTCTCGTTCAGACTTCCTCGCAACCCTTGCTGAGGATGTACTGCATCGAGAGACAGCTCCTTCCGAAGATGTACCTACTGTTGAGCTTGCGGTAGAAACTTCACCACCTACTGCTACGCCAGATATTCAGAAAACCAATCAAGGAGAGGTCAAGCAACAACACACGCTCCTCTCCTCTCCTCTATACCAGGTCGCCACGTCGCGGCATATTCGTGTGATCTACATACCCACCGTCACGCATCTTCGCGCCTATTTATCCGTCTTCTCACCAGATGGCTCTAGAGTTTCCATCCCACCGGCCAGCTTCAACTCTTCAGGGAAATACCTACCATGTATAATATTGTACGGGTTCTTGGACATACACCGCGACACCAGCGAATGGAGCGCGCAGGGTCTCAGCAACTCCGCGTCTACGTTAGTAGAGCTGGGTCATCGATTATCGTGGCAGACAGTCATTGTTGAGCCTCGAAAGCATAACTCCATATCCTCATTCGAGGGCATGCTAACGGAAGCTGTTCCCTTTCTAAGCGGCGGTGGCCGGAAACCAGCTCCCGACTTGGAGGAAGGTGGCTGGACTGGCCGAACTGTGGAAGTGGGAAGGGTCATGAAGAGATGGTTTCATTTTCAGAGAGGGCAGTGGGACGCTAACTCTGATAAAGATGAAGAACCCCTTGAGATGAAAACACCCAACAATGAAGATGACGAGCTTGTTGAATAGTGTAATATCTATTCCAATGTCTAAAGTAACAATTGCAACCGTTAATGCATCATCGCCTTTGTGCACTTTGTCCGAGGCCTGACTAGTCCTAACGCCTCAAACGCCCGCCGGGGTATCCTGTCGTTGTCTCGTCACATATGCATAAACCAGAGAAGGAGCAGCAATTAGATGGCCTGTTCCATCTCTGTAATGTACAGCTTGATGTGTGACTCCATCTTCAGGTACTCGTCGTATGCGGCGTGGACCTCGTTCTCAATGTTTTCCTTCAGATCCAGCATCTAGTTTTCTGTTAGCAACCCATCTAAGACCATAATACAACACAAGGTATACGAACCTTCTTCTCGGTTTGCTCGATACGGACTCTCCGCCTCTCGATCTCCTTGCCCTTTTCTGTTCGTTCTTCCGTCAGTTCCTTGTGTAAGGCTCGGAGCTCCTCCATCTTCTCCTTGGCTTCCTGGGCCTTTTCTCGACTTTGATCGCGGAGCTTCTCGGTACGCTCGTTCCACTTGCTTAATTGCCTCTGTAGTAGTGCCTCCGTCCTTTCCACCTCTCTGACGTTGTTGCCCCGTTCCGACAATGCGTCTCGTTGCTTCGCATTTCTGGCATTTTCCTCTTCTTCCTTCGTCAACTCATTGGCGATCTCGTCGAGAAGTTTGATACACGACGCGACGTCCGTCGCCACTACTCCGAAGGAATCAGTCGATGTTTGCAATGCTCTCGCTCGTCGGTCTAGGGAGTCAATATGGGCTTTATCGGCGTTGAGAGTGTTGTTGAGCTCCATTAGACTTGTCTGTAGTGCTTGAGGGCTTTGCAGAGTGTATGGTCGTAGCTTGGCGCTCTCCTGCTTGAGCAGCATCTTCTCGGTAGTCTTTTGCTCTAGTCTCTGCGCCAGTTCTCCCTTCTTCGCTTTGGCCTCTTCCAATCGTACTGCGACCTTCTCCTGATTCCTTCGTAGTTCTAATAGGGTCTTCTTCAACTCCTCATTGCGTTCTGTTTTCTCGCGGACCTGGGCTTCCATCGCTCTTCGATTGTGTTTCATCTCTTCCAATCTAGCTTCCATGTCCTGGTTTTCCCCGTAAAGGGTCTCGATCCGAGCCTTGGTTTGCTCGGCCTTGTTGAAATGCTCATCAATGACATTGGTCTGGCTTTCGCGGAACCGGACGAAGTTGATGAGGTAGCTGAAGATCTTGACGAGGCGAGGGTGCGTTGGTTTGTAGAGATCGGAAAAGCTGAAATCGGTGATGCCGCATTCAAGAAGTAGCTTGCGCAGCGACACGTAGAAGCCGAGAAGGTTGCGCGTATCTGGAGGCACGATGTCGGTAAACTCGCCGCAAACATCCTCGGCGGCGGCGCGCATCGCCGGCTCGACGGTTTCCCGCGTCGCATTCAGCAGCAGCTCAGCAAACCATTCAAAGATCATTTGCACTTGTAGAGGGTTTGGCTTCTGTAGGTCGGCGACGGTAAAGGGGATCCCGATGTCTGTTATACACCCGACTATCTCCTTATCCGGCAACCGCATGAAAGCGTCGGCTTCCTCCTCCTTCTTGCGCGAGCGCGATTGGGTTTGCGACGCCGGAATTATCGACATTCGCGGATTGTACGCCATGGTCGCGGTGCTGAGTATTTGGGGTCGATTCGAATGATTTGCGGGGCTGGTATGCTGAATATTCTGGGGTATACCAGTGTCGACAGGGAGAGGTTGCTTTGACAGTTTGTTCTATCACTAAATCGTTGGTAAGGGTAATGAGATACAAAGATTAAAGAGCCTGGTGTTTTGATATGGTTGCTATGTGGGGCGAGTAAACAATTAATTAGGTCAGCTACGCTAATTGGCCGAATCTCTTCAGCAGCCACAACGCTAAGGATAGCCCCTCTAAGCGCAGCTACTGCCAACATTAAACTCCAGAGGGCGAAAGATATACTTTATCATTTTCATCTGAATTGTCTATTATCTTTGATAGTGACTATGAAATTGGTGACTCGGTGGATAGGAGGGGCATAGGGATACACGCGCGCAAGACAGCTTGGTTCTGATGAATATCTCGAGATTGAGAGATAATAGCTAGGAGCTATTCCTCTAACACCTTCAGCATTCACTACCCCTTTTACCGCCATATTCAATTGCATCTCTTGCTGGGAAATCTGAGTGTTTAATAACCCATATGGAGCTGCTCTATCCTCAATTGGTCGAAAGTCCCGGGAAAGCTGCCGGTGTTGGCCGTGTTCTTGCGATGTAAGGGATAAAAGAATCGGAGTGGGCCTTCTTGTCCGACGACATTCGGTGATGCAGGCCGACGAAGCCGGAAGTAATAATCGATGCATTTCGTACCAGCTTCCTGGACACTCAATATTGAAAGGGGAAGGGCATGGGAAATTTATTCATTGGAAATGGTCCTTCACGTAGCGCTTGGTTATATTAGAGGTCACATTGACTAAGCGCTCGATGAACCCTTAGCTTTTATTAATAACACCTAGCACTCCTACTTCACTCGACAGCGTCATATCCGGATCATTCTAGACCTGTAAACGCCTTGAAGCATGTCAGAAATACAGGATAGCTTGAGCCAGTAAACGCTATTCAGATATCTCAACGGTAGGGTGAGTATCGATTTGATAAGAAAAGTCTCCTGGATAGCTGAATCTGCATAAGGACAACCGTTGAATGCCCGCCAAGTGAATACTCAGAAAGTAGGATCGGGTTCTCTCATCCTCACAAGTTCAACCCATCTGTAAGGTAGTTGCATGCGCCGCCAACAACGCGCCTATGTTGGCAGATGATTATTTTCTCACTATGAGTGGGCAGGATTTGATTCTTTCAACTAGACAGCGGCATATGGTTCTAATGAATTGGTGGGTTAAAGAGGACTGGAAGATAGATCCTTAGATCCGTTAAACCTTTATGACAATACTACCTAGGGCGATGAAATATCATAAGTGGATGACACTAAAATGACCCCTGGTTTGATCTCGTGGGTACTCTGCCCGTCGTGCTAAACACTTGAGGATGTCTGAGCGTCTCTAAGCGTGGTGTTGGCTCCTAAGTCGAATGGCGCGGGAATAGTAGTCAAAACCCCGTAAGAATAGCAATCCAGAAATAGGTAGGCAGGCCCTCCACCCAACGACACTATTATTGTCTGGTTGAAGGATTGGGTCGGCGGCTATTGGGTTCAAATTGACGTCCTCATTGTGGCTGGCGAGCATTTATAGGTATTAACCGCGCTGTGTGGCTGTGGTCGCGAATCTGACGATGGGCGGATCTTACGACTAACGATCTGAGACGTCTGATCACCCTGCACCGAAACCAAGGAAAACCCCTTCGCCCGTAACTCTGTCTCCGTCCGAAAGGATTATTTCAGATCCTCTATCTCTAATGGTAGGTTGAATCTCTCTTTTCTATTCTTTTCTTCTCACGAGTTGATCTCTCCGCCTGTTGTCATTCGCTTAAAGCCGCTTCTTCAATTCTCTTGTATACGATACAGTTGCTTTGTGGCAGGCCACAGCATTCGAATACTAGTAATTCCTCTCCTTTTTAATTCTCCCGACGACAAGATGGCCTTCATCATGTTCCGCACACCATTCCAGTTCCTGGTCTTCCTCCTATCCATCTGCAGCGTTGCGGTAGCCCAACTCGAACCTCGGCAGAGCCCAAGCGCGAACGCCATCAACTCGCCCGTCTGCCAAAACTATGCGAGAGTAGCCAACCTTTCTACTGTCGCCCTGAACGCGACCTACCGTGCAGCCTTCCTGCGGTCCTCTTCCATGGGGACTTTCGCCGCCCGCTCCATCTTGGACGTCGAGTCGCCGAAGCTGATGGGTATGATGATGGATCAGAAGTTGAACCAACAGTGCGGCAACTTATCCCAGGTTGCTCTCGACGGAGCTGCTGCGAACCTCACCCAAGGCAATGTGCTAGGCCTCACTATACTGGATGCTCCAGGCGTTACCCCCGACAGCCCTGCGATGCCTATCGTCCAGGTCGCGATCTTCCTTCTAATGGGTGGAACTTGGCTATGCTTGTAAATTATCGGTGCGGAGGACTTGAGCGGCACGGGGTCTCCAGCAGGTTGATTATGAGTTCACGTTGGAAAGATGCCTAGTTGGTGTACGAATGGGCGGTACAACATTTGATGGAATGCATGTTAAGACGGCTGTATTTCCAAACCACCCAGGGTAGCTCTTGGGAGAACAGCATCATCAACAATAAACCCCGGTTACTCTTCCAATGGTCGACTTATATGGCTGGACGAACTTTGGAGTGAATTTGATGTTATCCTGAAACGAATAGAGTTTATCATATTGATGAGGTGAATAATGTGTCGCAGAAGACAGTTAGTGCTCCAGTACCCGTATCACACAGTGAGCTAGGTATGTGGCTCGTACAGTTTCGCAGGTGGCTTATATACCTGCGCAAGTATTGGCTGAAATCCATCTATGACTCTAACTTGAGGCTTCAACTCCGTTCATGTGCAACATAGCCATCTGAGATTCAGCTCGGAAAATCGAGATCCTATGTACAGCCACAATCAGGAATTTCCGTTGTACAGCGTCTTTCTGGTCCTCTACTCGCTGGGGCTTCATTCCGCCAGAAAGTCGTACGCCAATCAACGCATTTGTAATTTGAATCATTATGCCCGAATCATTTATTTCCTTGATGAGCAGATCCAATGAAGAAAAGCCTGTGTATGACATTTATGCTTTTGCGAAGGTCTGCCCAGTTTTCTTGACCACTAGCACGAAGCGATAGTCAGGCAGAATCTGATCGAAGCCAAGCATCCAATCACCTAGAATATTTCTTGTTTCGGAGTGAGGACGGCTGCGAAACCGCCTTGTCCAGATGCCGCCCGTCTAGTTAGAGCGATGCGATAAAGAATTAGGACGTTATCAAAATGCGAGTTTGGGGCCGATCGTCCATTTAGCTTCTCAGGAACCGCTCTCTTGCATGTGGCGCGCAGGGGAGATGCGTTGTGTCAAGCACACAACCTTCTACGTGTCAGTCTCGAGAGGCATAACTAGCATGTCTGAGTTACCACCGATACCCCCGCATATGCAAGAGCCATAGATTCAAATTCCTAATGAGGGCCGAGCAGACTATCACCAATGTCGAGTTGCATGTGCGCCTTTTACTTAGCTGCTGACGGGGCAAGGTCGCTTGGAAATTCGGCATCTTTGATGGACGAGTTGCGGTGACATAAGGAGACGAGGGTGGAAACATGGACCGCCCTACGGCCGTCCTTGCGACATGCATCGCAAAGGACTGAGACGTCTATCATTTCCATCCTGAGCTTACCTACCCGAAGCTATGCCCTATGTAATATGGCGTACAAGCTCTGCTATCACTACTACATACACCCACCGACTCATGACGATGCGCTAAATTACTCAATGCGCCCTATGTAATACTGATAGGATGTTTGCAGCATCCAAAATGAACTAGAGACTCAATAAAATTATGTACATGTAGATGCTAGTCTCAGCGGGTTTGTTACAAACCTCGTAACTGCGGCCCCCTAACAACAAGGTCTTGAATACGAGCCTCTTTTAAGTTCTGGGGAATCCCGCCGCAGAATTTTACATTGGGAACGTCTACTACCATGTACGGACTAACCCGCTTTGCTGCATTACTGTACGATGCGGTGGACATCTAGCGTTTGCTAGCGAATGTGTACTATGTAACAAGCAAATATTTGGCTTGGCACAGGCTGTCAAAATGTAATGCCCCTATCTTCAACTTAGTTCATGTACGCCAGCACGTGTAAGGAGTCAATTCGACATGACGATATTCAGATGAAGATTAGAGAAGAGATTGCTGCAACGTGCATGCCATCCCCGCCATGACAAGAGCATTTTCGTCTCTTATGATTAAAAGGTTCGTCCACTGCGTCCCATCAAGCTTTCACTGTTACCTGCCATCATAAGGTAAGGTAGCATGGCCCAAGCGGCAGGCCGTCCCGCTTCACGATCTAGCGCCATTATCTGGGGGACCCATTTCGCCCAGCGAAGCTTAGGCCTGGACGCTGGAGACTGCTGGCGCTTTCAACAACCTTTTTGTGGTAGTCGCTACAATGCAACAAAGGAGTCGAAGACTAGACGCTTCTCGAAGAAAGATTTTCAATGTGATGTTTTTCGAATTCGACAATTGTGACAATTTACATCCCAAATAGGTCACCTCTTGATTTGGTTGCGTGGATGAAGGCATGCAATAGTAAAATGTGTCGTACGTTCGTACCTTGCTGCTTTCCCTTGTTCCTGACATCACCGACTGATCGGTCTCGAGCTAAGCTGGATACGTCCCGGCTTTTGCCCTCAAGTGCCGCTATGCTACACTACACCAGGCCATCATTCCACACTCGCACTAATCAGGGCAGCTATTGAAGGTTAGTCTTAAGACTCTTGAGTGTTGACGTCGAAGGACTAGGTATAGTGCATCGCCAAAGGGAGGTAAGACGATGGAAGTAGGGTTTGTTATACATAGGCATGCAATAGGCAATCCCTACGTACCTGTTACGGATGGTCTATTTCATTGGTCATGATTCATACCAAGAATAGCCCGTCTGGCCCTGGCCCCTAGCCCCTCGAACCTCGATAGCGTCCAGCATTCTTGATAGAAGCAATGCGTCGCAAACCTGTTCTCCAGTTCTCCAGTTCTCCAGCTGTAAGTCTTAAACAGACATGCGTAAATCCATACCAATCGACGCTTTTCGAGCTCGGGCACACCCGCATCTTAAGAGACTATTCCACGACCACAACCCGAGGAGTTTGTCAAGTCTACCCTGTTAATTACCTCTATTCTCTTGCATCGACCCGCTCCTTGTCGAAGGCATAGTACCTAATAGGATAGAGCTCGGATGGGTTGGTAGCGATTCGGATGTTACATGCATTATGTAGGTACAGGTAGAGACAGCTAGGAAGGATACAGCCTGCAAGTACGTAAGAGGTATCTGCAAGCCTGTGGTACGGACAAATGCTGCGGAAGACTAGGGTCTTACGAGGTATCTAGTACCAGGCTGCTACCTGGCAGGAGTAACTCTCTACATCAACTTTGACGCTCCACTATAAGTGATTGTCCACAGTACCCGTCAGCCCGTTAACATTCAGCTCAAGGGTCCCCCCTGGGTGTGACTTCATTTCGCAAAGTCCATTTAATCGCCCTTTCCCTGCCACACGCACTGCCTGAAAATAGCAGTGGCCCAACGACTTGCCTCCTTCTCCCCCCCATTTTTATTTTTTTCCCTCCCGTGTTCAGTTCAAGTGTTCATTGTGCTTGGGTTTATCCCCACTGCCGACCGCCACAGTCCCTCTACCGATTTCCTCTGCTGTCACTTCTCCCACTCTACCACTCTGCCATCTGCCACTCTAGGTACACATTGAACCACCTCGAACCACCACCAGCTCTGGAGCCCAATCCAACCCTCGTCAGCATTCCAACACGAACAAAGCTCCATCCTCATGCCTGCGCTGGAAACGCATTGAAGCAGTTCGCGTCGACGCATCGTCGTCATCATTATCATCGACATTTCCAGTTTTTTACTAACTGCTAATTGGTCTCTGGTTCGAGAACAGAGAAACGCCAATATATCCTGCGTGTCCCAACGCCCCCCGATTGCTGCAGTGCGACGACGTCTTCGAGGTCCCATCAATTCGAGCAAGACGCCACGGATTGATCTAACAATAGATCTCGACGAACCGAATCGACTGGTTGCATTCAACTCGAAAACTAGTATTTTGTATGCATAACTCGAATTAATCCGCGCCCATGGCGATAATCATTCCGCAGCGATCGTCACCCAGCATCGTCGATAGGAACCCGCAATCGCGCACCTCGATATAGCCTCGCCAATATTTCCCACGACCGAGGCCGAACTAAAGACCTCAGGAAATATGGCCTTGTGGCCTTTCCGCCGCAAGGGCTCGCGCAGGCGGACTCGAACGCCAGCTGTCGATTCCGATGCCGACACAACGGGGCGCGGTCGTCCGCCCCAACCCCCATCGCGAAGTCAGACCGAACCCGCCAGTACTCCTGAACCTTTCAAGGGAAGGCGAGATGGACCCAACAAGTTGCAACGACGCCCCCGCACCTATAGTTTCTCCCCGGGACGCCGGGACTCTATACGCGTCACTAAGGCTAAGAAGGGACCGATTGCATCAATGCCCCCTAGTCTCCCTTCTGCTAACCACGGACTTCCCACGGCATCTAACGAGTCATTTGCAACTCGAGTGCCTACTTTGCACCACGACAATTCCCGCAATAAGCGAAGGGGACAGCCTTTACCGCGAAAGAAGTCCAGCAAACGACGGAAAGAGGACCATGACCGAGAGGCCGAGATTAAGGCCATGAGCCAGTTTATGCCAGTACGCCCTGCCACGGACGCCTGGACAGCTGGTCGCCCAATGAAGAAAGAGAGCAAACGGATTAGAGCGGGTTTGAATCGAAGCTGGGACGAGCCCTCCTCCGACATCTCGCTGCCTTTACCTGCTTCTATTCATTCGGCGATGTCGTCAGATTCCGAACAACTCTCCTGGAAGGTCTCAACTCTAGAGGCACTTGCCCCTCGTCCGACCCTGCGATGCGCTTCTAACCCTGTTTACGGGCCGACTGTCAGTGCTGGACTAACCCGATCCCAGTCAACGAAGCGAAAGCTCGCGGACAGAGGTGCAATTCCAGAGGCTACTCTTAGGGCTCATAAGAGGATCGACGACTTAGCGAACGATTTGGATGCATCAGATTTACGGGAGTTGATGGAGAGAGACCAGCGAAGAAGAGAGAAAAAGATGGAAAGGGAACGCGAACGAGTAGAAAGGCGCCTCGCTAGGAGAATTGAGAAACAGCGAGCAGAGGAAGCCGAAGCTCGCAAGAGTGGCACTCCACCACCCCAAAACTTGGAGAGAGGTGTTCTGGGCCGCGAAATGGCTGGCGAAGGTTCAGAGCCAGCATCAGTAGTTGTCACTTCATCAAGAAGACGATCACCCGACTCAGCTAAGAGACACAGCAGAGATCGGGACGAACTAGAGAACCGCGAGGACTCCCCAAAGCCATTAGATGAATTCCATCGCACGGACAGCATCCCGCTCGAACCCTCTACCCCAGCTAAAGCTCCTGAATCCGAGTATGTACCGGAGTCCGTTCAAGAGCAGCCGCCGTCCTCCCGCTCCTCGAGCCCAAGGATTCTAAGTTTTATTCGAAGAAAGTCACGCTCGAAATCACCAAAGGATTCCGAACAGGCGAGGACTGAAGTTGAAATGCCATCACCTGCGCCAACTAAGCCGGAGTATGCAGAATCTGGTAAGGTATCGGATAGCGGCTCCTCGAGGCCATGGAGGTCGTTCTTCAAATGGGGCAGGAACAGACGCAACTCTGGCCCTTCGTCATTCTCGAATACTTCGCGTGACTCCATGTTAGCAGGTCCACCACCGGCCCACACAAATTACGTCCCACGCAAAGTCAGTTCCAGCGTACCTAAAAGAACTATGTCTCGGTTCCGTGAGGATCTGCCTGAATTACCAATCTCTCCGCCGGACTCGCGTGTAGCATCTCCCGAAGCTGAGCCTCTACCTGCAGAACCTCTACCCGCAATCCCGGACGATGTCCAAATGCGTTATGATACCCCAACTTCAGGCCATCGGTCACATGAAGCTATGCGGGCGACTCCAATCTCCTGGCACCGAGACGAAGTGCAGGCTTCACCGGCTCCCCAGTCCATGTCGCTCGCCTCCATTGATTCAGAAGCTTCCTGGCTTTCCGGTCGTATTAGCAGGAAACGAGCGTCATCGGGTATGAGGAATTCTCTTCAATACACCCAGCCGATATTCTCGGGTGGATCTGAGGGACATGCGTCAGATGATGACAACATCGTTGAAGATGAGTATATGAATAGCGTCGTTCCTACCCGCTCACACACCAAGTCCACTGGCGAGGCCCGTCCCAGCAGTGATGAAGAGGATGATGAACGCGAAGCCAAATGGGGTGAGGTTGGCCATACCCCTACTGTTATGCATCATAGAGACACCATGCGAAGTCGAGAAGGCCTTCTTCAGTCCTTTGACGATGAGGAGGATGAGAAAGACCTCGAGAAATATAGTGATGACGAAGAAGAGGGACACAGTCCCGTTCAGCCGCAAAGAGCCACCAGCGTCCACCTCGATAAAGGTCATGTTCGAAACTTTAGTGCTGGTAGCGCCAAGCTGCTTGAGATCTCACCTCGCGCATCCGGCGAGAACAGGAGGAGCGCAGTCGAACGCGGTACTCAGTAGTTCTGTGTGCGCTGACGCGGACCGATTGGTTCAAGTGATGCTTGGTACCGAAAACTATTACATCTTATAGGTGTGCGATTTAAGCCAGGAGATTTGACCTACATTCATTTACCATTTTCTTATTTATCTAAACGGCCAACTCGATATCACACTCTTTCCATTTCCTTTAACTCTCAGGACCGACCTCATTCATTCGTTACCACATCTCCTTGCACACGCACTTAAACGCAAAACCACCAAAAAAACTTGGAAAAGAAACAAAAGTATCTGGTCTATCTCCTGGCCTGACAATCGAATACCCACGTATCGTTCGGATCAACCAAGTCATCATATTGACACCAATACATCCCCAGCCTCACTACCTATCCGAACTCGACACTCATCAAGTATCGCCAAGCATATACCGTCCCCTATAATATGCGATGCGAACCTCCTCGACCTCTGCACCTCACATCTATCGAACACAAATGAAGGAGTAAAATGCTGGCTGTTTTTCTTTTTTTTCTATTCTCGATATACTGCGATACCACAGGGATTTGTGTTTTTCTTTCTGCGCGGCGCGTTTCCTGTTTTTGATACCACTCACTCTGCCACAGCGCAGAGTTTATGGGCACCCAGACAGGTGCCGGCAATGGACGTATGGATGTCTGCTTTCATACACTGGCCAACCTAAATTTCGATAGCGCGTACTACCGTCTATTCAATCTCACCCAGGTTACTGGGCAGGATAATCATTTATGGTTGAAGATCCATGCGCGCTGATCCATGGCATCTAGATCCAAGGCCTCACCACGGCGTTACGTTTTAATTCTGCTCTCATATTCGTATGCGGGAGCACGGAAGGCTGCGGGCTAATCCATGGCAAAGCGTTTTCCCGCTGTTTTCGAGTAGACGTGCTCGGGTGAGCAAGCCCGAGTTGGCGAGCGAGCACGGCAGGCGAATTAGGTGTTCGGGATAGGGAAAATTGGAAGTGCAAATCATACTAGAGGTGTTGGGAAATGTCTCTGCGAGGCCGACTTGGGCCACTATACCCCCTTGCCTCGGCCGTAATATTGGAGCTTAGGTTGGTCATGTTGTATGTACAAATGTATGAAGTATAGCACTTGTAGAGCTGCGAGCAAAGGAAGAAGAAAAGGATTGTTTTTCAATGAACTCGATTGAGCGCAAGACTGCCTGTGTTGAGAGAATAAGTAAACTACGAAGCATATCGTATTCCAGAGCCGCCGTCATTATGTCTTCGACTGCGTACATGTATCTCAAACTCAGATCTTGCTGATTTTCTACATATACGAAGGGGTACCCTCTTACTAATCTTTAACTTATGACGAAGTTGACAGGCTTTCTATTTCATGATGCAATTCAGCCGTTTACCAATGCATCGGGATTTTCTCTCAGTGAGTGGCCAAAGGAAATATCTCGAAGTTATGTTTCAAATCCCGACAATGGAAGGCGTGGCCATTACTAATGGCAGATGGATCGGTGTAAGATACCTGCCCAATGTAATTTGGACTACCTACATGTATTTGGAATCAAAGGGCACCTGTCGGCGTTGTTCGGGAAAATGTTAAGGAGCTGAGCGCCACGGATTCGATCAATAAGTACTAATCAGCCACATCCGCATGTGACGGTTTAACCTGAAAAGGTGTAGAGGGGTGGGATCACGTCATTAGCAGGACTGACAAATCAAAGTTTTACATCATCAATGAAGAGCGCTGTTTGCCTGTTTGCCCGTGTCACCGACGATTCCACACGCTGCCGCGAAGCATCTATCACCCGCCTGAGTTCACTTGTACCTGAGGCAGCCTAATAATATCTCATCGCTTACCTTCCACAGAGCTACTACTACCTACCTGGTCTTGGCATAGCCTTGTTTCTTCCCGTTCCCTAAAGAAAAGCTAATACAATACATAAACCCACCAGCGCCCCGCGTCTTCAATCCAATTTTTTTTTCTCCATGTCAACAAAATTCTACCGCGCAGCCCAGTCTACATTCAGACAGACTCTATACAGACCGTCGCAAATCGCACCTCTTCGTCAATTCCACACTACACTGCCCAAAATGACTGTTCACAACATTCAGACGTAAGTTCCCGCCATTGTCTTACCTACCCACCTGCAGCTGGGCTCGGCTACCCCACCCCACCAGCTGCTCTACCCCTCCATAGCCTCGACACAAGCTAACTTTGCGTCAAAGCGCCGACGAGTTCAAGCAGGCCATCAAGGACAACAAGGTCGTACTTCTTGATGCCTTCGCGACCTGGTGCGGCCCTTGCAAGGCCATTGCTCCCATTCTAGCCAAGTAAGTCGCATTTCCGAAATCCCTCACAGCCGAGGCGCAATATTCCTCTTTGCCGGATTTGGCAATAAAACATTGGAAATGAGAGAGGGATCGCTAACTAGGACTGCCTACAGGCACTCGAACGACGAGCAATTCAAGGACATCTTCTTCGCCAAGATTGACGTGGACGACCTCCCCGAACTGGCCCAGGAGCTCGGAATCACCGCCATGCCCACGTTCCTGCTCTTCAAGGACGGCGCCCAAGAGCCCGCCGAGAAGCTCGTTGGCGCTAACCCCAATACGCTCGTCGAGATCCTGAAGAAGCACGCTTAAGCGATTCACTTCACAAAGTCGAGTCGCATTCGTCGGGCAGAGAGTGGTCAGGAGAGAAACGTTTAGAGGATCACACGAACATGGTATTTGCCGGAACAAGATATCCCACTAGGTTCGAGGTTGACGTTCATGATTACGTTTGATGGTGGAAGGGGTTCATCACGCTGTCACGAATGATTTCTGCTTTCTCAATAGACGGAGGCTCGACGTAGCCCCAAATGAATAAGCAATTCTAAGTCCAAGAAATGAATTTCCTCGTGATTTGTTCCAAACCTCCACTATAGATTTAACATGTCTTAGTAGGTGCTAATCCTTCATAGATAGTTTAGCAATAGAGCGTGACAATATGTCTATGCCGCACGAAATTTAGAAGCGCAAAAGGTGCCACCAACATAGGGAATTGCGACAAACTTCAATCCTCCTTATTCGAGCTAGCATATTGTCCAGGTAGGTAACTAACATGAAGCAGTAGGTGGATATTTATTGAGAAGACACACTTATCGCAATACCGTGCACTGAGCATGTCAAGGACGGTCACAAGCCGCGTATTTGCGTATCTGAAATTTAAGGGAGATTTGACAAAACCGGGAGAAAATGCGAACAAGGAACAAGATAGAGGGACTTCAAGAAGAATCAAAGGAGTAGGGGCAATCCTCCTGGCCCCTTATTACTACCTTGAAATATCATAAAGATGTTCCCTACTTCATTCTCAAGCAACCATTCACATTCATTAGTGAAGAGCTCTTGGCAGGGGAGAGAAGAAGACTAGATCAGCAGAATATCAATATTTAGTTAATAGTGTACAGTATTAGGTAGTTAGTAGGACCTATGATATTCTAAATATAATCGCTTTAGGCGTATCCATTAACTTTCAAAGTTCGAATCAGGGCAGGGATAAATCTGACTACGTTGTGGCTTTTCTAACATCTAAAGATCCGCTTACAAGAAGTCCATCCAAGCTATCGCAAGATGTTCACTTTGTCAGTAAATCTATACACATAATTTAGTCATCGGCTCATCTCACCCGTTTACGAAATTACCTAACTTATACACTTTTGCGAGTTGAAGGAACACCTGAAGGCAGCATGTCAGGCGATCATTCTAAAACATTCTTATTCCGCGAAAGACATAGTGATTGAGAAATTACTTGATGCGTAACACACTCTCATATACGATGGCAAGTTCAAGTATAAAGCTATGTCGCAATCGCCTCGTTCTGTTCGAAACATTAGCTTCTCATCATCAATTGATTCGCTTCAGATATTAAACCATATACAAGTCTTCGAATTACACCATTCAAACGTCAGCACAATGAAGTCCTGGTCTCTCATTGCCCTAGCTCTTCTCGCCTCGCCCGTCTTCGGGCGGGCCCTACCGGTCGCCTCTGAGCAAGACTCTGCCGAGGCGGTTCGTCGCTCTGACGAACCAGAGACTCCCGTGAAGAAGTATTAACACTCCTCCATATATTCTCTGCAAATGTATCTGTCCACCTAGACTAATCTAAAACGCGCGATTCAGGAGACACGGCGGCGGGTCTTGCGGCCACGATGAACAAACCTTTGGAAACTTGTCGTATTGTGAGGACTTGTGTCGGGGTGGAGGGTGTGCTCCTCACACAGTCGATGCCGGCATCCTAGCCGGAGGGAACGTCATTCAAATCTACGAATGCATCTGCTAGTGGATCACCTACGCTTGGAAAATGGAATAATTGGTCTGCCAAATCAGATCCCGCTGAGGATGTTGGAGCCTGTGGCTTGTGGACGCTCGGGATGGACTTCTAATACTGTATCTCGGTTCGGCGTACCTAGCAGTCTGTCAATACAATTATTCTACCTACACTGCGTTCTATCATTGGTGATTTAGACAGAAGATATAGATCTCAGTAAGATATTGTAGCACAAGCTGAAAGCGACCTTGTCTGATCCCCCTTACATGAAATCCTTCTTGCTGGCCATTCCCTATTAGTTAACATATTGGAAAACCAAGTTGTGAATGTTGATTTGAAGTGCCCGCTTAAAGATCCAAACAAGATCCCGCCGTGTTGTCTACCACAGAAACAGCTGACGAACGCAGAATCCTTCATTGGTCGGGCCGAATGATATGTGGAAAGCTAGAAGGAATAACAAGTCACGTTGCAAAGATGAATCAGATCTTACAAATGATAGATCTGTGCTAAGGACCAAAGGAGTTCAGTTAATTGGTTGCCGTCAATGTGCGGCTCTGTACCGTACCGGACTAAAATAGGGGTCTGTGGGGATTTGAGCAGATATCTGTAGGCCGCGTACCACTTACATAACTATCACACAGCTCGACCCCTGAACTTATTTTACTTGCATGCAGATGTGAGGTTGTTGGAGGCCTAGGTGTTTCGATGGTTCGATATTGATGGGAAAAACATGTCAAAGGGAAGACTCGCCTGCTAAGGGATAAAGAACCTCTCGTCGTTGCATAACATCTATCACGTTGAGTTATCGATATCTCTAGTGGGCTTTGCGGCAGCTTGTAGTTGACAATACCAGGGACCTGGTAAGTCCATTTTTGGTACGCTTGCAAGTGGGACTCTTATGGATCCTCATATGAGCAGTAATCGTATTGCCTATAACGCCAATAACTGTTGCGATATTAGTCATAGAGAAATCTATTAAAGAGTTCATGCAGCTCTCATTGCTTGAGGGGTGTTCGCTCGAGTATAAGGGGAACGGACTACTTAGGTAGGTAGATAGTAGGTAAGGCTATTATGATTACTTGGGAGCTATCTGAACAAAAGAAGATAAGTAATTCACGTACACTCCCTCGGTTAGCATCGAGGGGCAACTCCCCTACTTTAGAACAGTCTTAGCCCTCGGATAGGTAAGAACTTTCTTTCAGAGCTCGAATGAAACACTCGCATAAGATCTACCCAAGGGATCGAAGAGTAGATGATTGGCCGAAATAGCGGCTGAAATTGAGGCTGCTGTTGCTCTGGCACGAGCCAGACCCACGTACTAGGGTAAAAAGGAATCATATTGGGCAATTAGGTCGTAGCTGATAGTAATGCCGGCGCTGGGATGATGTGGAATGTGGGCTCGGCTAGAGTCTAGAACCGTACAAGGTTAGATCCCTTTTCAATAGTCAGACACTCGACCAAGAGCCCGTCTCAAACCAGTTCCAGTTTAATCTTTAATTCTTTTTTTAAAAGACGAAAAAGCTGGTGGATATGGTTCATGACAAAGTTCTTTATTCGACTTGACCCAATGCGAGGATTTTCATGCGGCCCCATTGCTCCATCGTAAGTCCGCTATACAATAGGTGGTATATACATAATACGGTGAGATAAGGTAGGACACGTAATATACCTCATTAGCGAAATTTGTATACCAATTTTTGACCGGAGAGTTCGCGTAGATAAAATTCACTTCTTGGCATTCGGCTTGTGCTGTGAAGAGGTTAAGCAATGATAAGCATGGGATAGATAGTTCCTCAGCAGGCTGCCAGTATCTTGATGACGAATACTCGAAGATAGGATGCTGCAGGTGATCCTTTGAATTAGGTAGTGTTAGATTTTTCATAGCCCCTGAAGCCGTATTACGAAACAAGGCGTTTGTAACAGCAGTATGTAATTCTCCCAAGAGCTCGTCGAACAAAATAGATACAACTCCTTGGCGTGGTATTAGAAAAGACTATATATTAACCCCTTGTCCGGAATAGAGAGATGCTGTCACGATAGAGATGGGGCTAAGCTAGTTGGGACGTAAAATCGACTTATCAAAACGCATTTCGATTTCGTTCCCGGAGCTAGGATCAAGGGCATCTACAATGTTAGAAGAAAACCTTATCGATAGCCTGTGTTCTCCTATCTTCTACGTAAAATATCAGGCGAAAATTGTTTCATAAACACGCGTACGCCGCCCACATGGCGAGGGGCGGGATTTGCGCACTAGGGGAGGCTGACGATCCCTGCCAACTCCAGATGACCCCAGCTTCAAAGTGACATTGATGCTGGAGGCTCTTAAGGACCCCTTGTTCGAAGTTAGAAACAGTTTCCCCACGCACAAGAGTCTAAGCGCGACTCCTCGGGAAACTCAGCACACATCGTGGCCCGTCGTCGTAAGCACGTTGTATTGATGGCAACCTTCGGATAGCTAGCCCTAGGAGATTATCAATTCTATCATTGGCTCATGGATCGAGGGTTGACGAGGCTACAACCTAGACACAATGATCTCTAGCGGCTGGCGCCGATACCGCGTGTCCGTATCATAGCCCAGAGTTCTCCCTGCATATAATTTTTTTTCCATAGTGATAAGACTGTGATCGGCCCCGGGATCGGTTTGATTATTTGCACACATGCAACAACATGAGCTAAGTAGTCTTGGATCGTTCGATTAGCTAAATCTACTAATTATATGCGTTTATGACTGTACAGACCAAGTATGTGGCGACCAATCCGTATTTTTAAGGATTTGACGAGATTACTTACCTCTAAGGTACCTACCTATATACTATGCCTACCTATAGATTAGATAGTGTTTCCCATACGTACCTATAGAACAATGCAATGTCGGCTAGTAACTGATCAGGGGGCTTTGTAAGGAATGTACGTGTCTCGGTTGTCGGTTGACGTCTCGGCTGTTTCCTTGATGCCGCTTGCGTGGCTCCATTCTTGTCTGGGCGTTTACAGCCGTTGCAGATGCTTCCTGGGGAGCATCCTTGGGAGGGACTTAGCGACGACAACCTTGTAAGTAGTATGCAGGGCCTTTTAACACGAGTCCAACAACTCCGGGGCCATACTATCACAGCTTTGATTAGGATATATCGACTCGGGCACTTACGAGTCTTCACATATAAGTATTGGATAGAACGCCCCCAGCATATTCCGAGATGGGCAGCACATCATCAAATTCCTTGCTTCCGTCTTCTTAACTTCTGGGCAGGCCACTTAAGAGTTACATTCGTTTGCTCCTATTCGAAATATATTCCCCCACGATCGTTTCTCAGCTGTCTCAAGCGAATTGAACCATTAATTTACTAGGTTATATATCTCAACCAAACCACTCGTCAGTGACTTATACAAGATGCATTCGTTTAGGCCTACCGTTCTCGCAGCCCTCGCTGCCTACCATGGCCTCGCCAGAGCTCAATGCCCAGCAGTTTGGACGGACGTTGCTGCAGACTTGAAGACAACGTTCTTGGATACCGACGGTAACTGCAACGATGATGCTCGCGCTGCCATCCGGTTGGCCTTCCACGACTGCTTCCCTGGGTCCTGCGATGGATCAGTCATTCTCGCAGATGAATGCACCGACCGTGGCGAGAACACTCAGCTAGTCGATATATGCTCTACTTTGGGTGACAAAGCCACCCAGTTCAGCGTCGGTACCGCCGATTTGATCCAGTTCGCTGCAGGTAAGTCATTGACAAGTTCCTCCGACGTTTATGTCCTCTGGCTTACACATATGTTCGAATATAGCGTTCGGAATTGCCTCATGCCCAGGCCTGCCAGCAATATCCGTCAAGGTCGGCCGAGTGGATTCATCTACTGCAAATCCAACAGGCCAGATGCCGTCACCCAATGACAACGCTACTTCGATAGTCGCCGCATTCGCCGCGAAGGGCTTCTCAGTCACTGAGTTGGTTGCCCTCGTTGGAGCCCATAGCGCTGCCAAGGACCTGAACGGAGACGCGCTCGACTCTACCGTGGACGAGTTGGACACAAATTTCTACACTGAAACTGCTGACGGGACCGCCCCTGCGAGCCTGAATAGCGATATTTCCCTCAGCAACTCGACGGAAACAAGCGCCGATTGGAACACTTTTGGCGCCGATGCTTCTGCGTGGGCTGACGCATTCGTTCCAGCGTGAGTATTCTCATATCGGGAATGTCATTTCAATCGAGTTGCTAATTTCTCCGGTACAGTATGGAAAAGTTGAGCCTCCTTGGTAACGACGAGGCTAGCTTGACTGATTGCTCTAGTGTCATCACAGAGGCCTTCGCTTAATTATCGATTTACTTGTAATTATTATTTGTATTGTATTATTAATCGGCTCGTCGTGGCCTGGGGTTATTCGCGAGGGGCAGCGAGTGGCATACTAGAGAGGAACTGGGTTTTGTATAAGGCATTCACACTAAAAGGGGTTAGATAATATGGGCCACTATTACCAGGGGATATTGTGTCGACTTGATTTGTACGGAAAGCTCCCTGTAAAGTAAGGGATTTCGGTGTCAGTAAAATTTTACAGGTCCTGCCTACAAGCGAGTGTACGGCGAGCCTTTACGTCGGTGTCACTTATTGAAGGGATACTCCCCATTTTCTAATAAATTAACAGAGCACTTAACGATTGCTGTAATAACGTGCCAAACGCACAGTCCGCAGGCTAACGGAGCTATCGAAAAGATAGTTGCGACGAATCATTTTTTTTTTTTTAAAAAAAAAAGAAAATGTTGTGTTGTAGATTCCTGCCGGTTACCTAAGGTACCTAGTACCTAATTCAGGACAGTCAATGGCGCGGAATTATGCAGAGCCGGCCGCCACCAATACATTGCCTGGACAGTTACGCGCTGTGGTGGCCTCCCGGGCCAGGTTTCTTGCCCTTACGTTGTGTAACATCCTTTGGGAAGCATGGATATCAACGCGGATATGCAGGATGGCACGGCCCGTCGAGATAAGGGATGCTTTGTTGAGAAATTCCCACCTTATTTGAAGTATACAAGAGTTACACAGGAGGTAGATATGTTGTATTTGTTAAATGTACTATTCTATCTTTAGGAAACTGCGTCATTACTTTCGGGTCTCATACCGACGACCCCTTTTGTCCGGGGACCTCCGCGTACCCCGTTCGCCTCTCTTCGTGTCCGTTCTAAATATTTCCCCTAACCTGTCCATCTCAGGTGTCCATCATGGGCTCTGATGTCGACTCGTAGTACAAGTCCGTACCCAAACCGACACTGGAAGGCCAGTCTATCCTCGAGCTCCAAGGTAAGTCGCTCAGGGGTTCTTCATCTACACATGGCAAGGCTTTCATCGCTCCCGCTCAAGCTGACATCAATGCATGGGCTCAACTGGGCAATCCTGGATAGGACTAGGCTGGCCGCCATTCCCGACATTTGACCCCTACTTTTCCCACCCCGCGGACTTGGAGATCGTGGCGCACCACATGCAAGCACTCGGCACGGCGCTACGCCAATTGGAGGCGCTGGTGCCCGTCCTTAAGACCGACGAGAAGCGCAACAACCCGGACGCCTTCCATGTCAGGGATCTAAACGTGGCGAAGAAGTACGTCCTCGACACAGCCACCACCGCGTGTCATAGCTGGTCGTGTACGGGACGGACAATCTTGGGACTGTATAAAGCTGCTCTGTTGTTGGATATAACCACCTTGTACCTACACATATTAACCTCATCATGGTATGGCATTGTAGGTACTTTCCTGTCGATTTTATTGTTGCCACGGATCAGCCCCCCCGCCCCTAAAAAAAACCACCAACCCCTTTTCTCCCCCCCTTTTTTTAGCCATCTTCTTGAGGTGCTTAATAAAAGCTCGGTGGCCCTGTCTTTAAGCTCAAATCACCGAACGTACGTTCGAATAAGCTTTTTATAGCCTTACTTACATCACGTAGACGTGATATTTTGATTACTTTAGCCTTTATATCTCAAAGTAGGTGTTTACTATGCTATACCAAGATAAGGTTAGTACATGTAGGTATAAGGTAGTGACTTTATATACAGTCTCGCATCGTCAACGCTAGTATTTTCCCCTTAATCTCGCACAGCAACATCTTATCTTCGGTATATGTTGCAGTGGAAAAGGCTGCGGATATTTTTAAAGGTTGAATCTGCACAGATAGTAAAACCCTACCTGGTAATAACAGGTAAACTGCCAGCTATCAAATATCACATTGTTAGGTACCTCCTAAGTTTCAAAAAATTATTCAAAAACAGTATAATTTCAATGTAGAACTTATTTTGTATTGCTACTCTACTATTCTACAATGTCCGTAAAGAATAAAAAACAATGCTATTCAACTGAAAACATTGGCGAGAAAGGCTTCTTTGTCTGCTAAACTCACCTACTCGCTTTGAACGCCTGCCTTGAGATGGCGCAATAATGGTTCTAGTTTTTCTCTGGGACCTATACTCGGACGTCAGGGGAGCGCCATGGGATGTCTACCTACTCTTGGACTATCGGCCGAACCTAGAAGTTCGTGATGACGTTGAATTTCGCGATGGCCTTGATGTTGATGGCACTAGCGGGGTCGATCTACCAGAGCTCGACGGTCTGCCTGCGGTACGGTTGGCTGCAGCCAATCTGGCGTTGGCAGCTTCTTGTCCCTTTTCGAGAGTTTGAATAGAGACTGGTAGATCCTTCTTTAGCGGACTAACCATGACGAACATTAGAGACTTGGAGCCTTGAGACAAGACAGGCCTTAATGCTCGTGTCAGATCGGAGTCGTAAGAAACGCTAGTACCTTTTCCTAAAGCCGAGATAGCCAAGTTGAGGCTGGTAAGAGACTGGTTGATCCTGATGCCTTCTTTAAGCTGCATGCTCTGCGCCCCGGCGGCGGCAGGTCTTTCAGAGCCCGCGAGATCGACGAGATATAGGTAACCAGAGTCAAGTTGCCCCTGGGGACCTTCTCTATCAATCTGAAGATTAATGATAAGGTGTGAGCGAGAGGAATTGTCGTTCTTGTTTGTAGCTCTTGTTACTCTTCTCTCCATTGCGAGGTCGATAATATTGTTGGCTTCTGCTTCTGATTCCAAAGGCACAAAGAAGGCTGTTTCGAGGCGCGTCTGGACCCTCTCCCCTCGATCTGACGATTGTAAGAGGTCGTAAGTCTTGTCAAGATAAATTTCAACGACGGACATTGAAATAGTAATTTTCTGCCTGTTTGCTGCTTTTGAGGCCTGAAACAGCAAAGATAATGTTTTCGGGATTACTCCGTCGTCCGAAGATGAGTCGCGACCCCTGTGACAAAGAGTGTGAGTCTTTCCAGAGCCCGTCTGACCATAAGCAAATATTCCGACCTTATCGCCTTCTAGAACGCACTCTATAAGCTCACTGACCTCGTCGAATACGTCCTTGTTTGTCTCTTCAGGGCCGAAAATGCGCTCGAAGTCGAATGATCTCATCGTGGTCTCAATTCTACCAGTGGCAGTCTTTCGTTCTACTGGAACATGTAGCTTGCCCCAGCAATCAGCACACTCACCTTTCTCTCTTGCGCCAAAGTTCACAAGATCTTCTTGGGGAGTATCAGCCGGGGCCGGGCGGATACGAGCCATGACGCGGATATTTCCCTTCAATGTTTGAAGTCTCTTGAAGAGCTCACGATTCTTTTCTTTGATCGTAGACATTTCATCATGCAATACCCTAATCGCCGCCTCTTTTTGTTCCATAGCCATCTCGGAATCGGCTTTCAGGGTGTTAAGCTCTTCTTTAACGTTTTCGAACCGAAAAACTGCTTCGTTTCGCTCAGTCTCTGCATTTTCTAGTTGAAGCTCGAGCTCTTCGACGATATCGGATGACTTTGGGCCCGGGCTTGAGTTTGAAGAACGTAGTGTGACCAAGCGTTCTAGGGCCGCGCTTAACTGAGTTTCAAAGTCATTCATTCTCTCATCAACGCATTCAGCAAGACGTTCTACTTGCCCAACGTTTATATCTCTAACGGCTTCGAAACCTCTGCCTATTATTTCTTCCGCCTCGCTCTGGCATTCCATATAGTTGTTGACAGAATTGTCCAACAACTTAAGATGAGACTCGATTCTGTCGAACCTGTCGTCTAAATTTGAGTGACCCATTTTGGATTTAAGGCGGTCTCGAAGAAGCAGTGAAAGTAAAATAAAGTTTGTAACGAGAAATCCGGTGAGTTGTAGAGATTTTAGCGAAACGCAAGGTGTGTTGCCCCAGAAAATCTTGGCGATCTTAGACGGTTTCTCGAGCGCCTTATATGTAAATCCTGAGCTGGCATACCTGTTCAAAACAGGGAATTATGTATCATTTCATTTCCATTGTAATCTGAACAAGGATGTTAGGAATATTGTTTCCGTTGTCTTAGGCAAACAATAGCTTTATATATTTCACTCTTTGTCTTTACACATATTGTTACTGTTATCTACTAAGAATAATAGCCTCCTTAGGTCAGGTAGTCTTTTGTTTTTTTCCTAGCCACAATACGAGAGCCCCCGGCAAAACGAAACTATCTCAAAGATGAACTAGACCCCTACCGTTCCTGTTTAAGTAATTGATTATTGCCGGTCTTGGGACTCGGCACAATAGTGCGAGCAAACCTTAGCTACTAGCTAGATGAAGAGTCATCAAAGTCGCAAGGGCACACAGAAGAAAACTATTTGGCGCGACGTAAAGAATTTCTCTAACAATGTTGTGGAGACTAATATGAGTGAAAGATAGATCTCATATATGGGTCCTACCCCTATTGGCTCGCACCAGTGCGCATAAAGAGATTGGATGGCCTTTCCCGTGATAAAAACTCGCTGTCAACGTGATACTCGATATCCGGTCCTTCGCCATGAAAGCCTAGATGTTGGTAGACATGTCGACCCACTAATTAAAGGGGGAAATTAGCAATTGCAGTTTATGCTCAGATATAGTCTAGGTGAGGATGGTGTTGAGTCTTGCGTACGGATCTGAAGTATAGCGTATTCAAGAAGCAACCTCTACCGAATGGAGGTATGAGAACGGATAATGGAAAGGGACAAGGGGATAGAGTGATGTTTGCGGATCACCCCAAAAAGAATTGAGGCACACTTACTACTAGATGCCTCCGTTGTTGCCTCTAAACCGCCTCGACGTTTAGCCTCGTCGAGGCCCCATTGGACTAATTTCGTGGCGATTCCTTTCCGTTGATGTGTTGGATCTACGGAACATGACCCGAGGTGAAATATTGCTGGCGGCTGTGATGTTTCTTTTTCTCGGGTGACCTCGACGCGACGTTTCACAAGCGAGCGGTAGAGCTGGCAGATGTAGCGCTGCTCCGCCTCATTGTTCGGATAGAGCATCTCGAGATCGAGACTGCTACGCAGATCGTCAGACGGTCGATTACCACGGCCCTCTACCATAGAAAGCTGGAGCCAAATTGCCATGCCTACAACAATCCTTTGCCCCTGACTATCTGGAAGTGTCGCCTTGAGAAAGACCGTGTTCGCATTCCCATCACTATCATAAGTCACGTTATGAAACTGCTTGATCAGCCGTCCAGCTGCGCGAGTTCGGCCCTCCGGGCCAGTCTTGTTCCACTCCGGGTAGAAACCCATCCATATCGTATCGTGAGCTTGGTTGCCAAATGCATTTGCGGCGCAATCGAAGCCCGCCTCGATGTCTTCGGGCCGGTCGATGACCTCTATTCGCAGCTCTCCATCCATTAGTCCAGTTCCAGCAGGTTGAGTCATATTTGTCACGAGAATGCCGAAATGTCTAATGTCGGTGGAGCGGGGAAGCTTCAAGACCGCTGACGCGAGCTATATAATGGTAGTCAACACAGTGTAACGTAACGCTAGTGGTTTATTATTAACATGAGATCCTGTAATAGTCAAGTTGCCAAGAAAGGCGTAGGCTTATTGATACTATGATGAAATAGGCAGGTAGGTAGCTTAACAAGCCTGACGGATTTCTTGAAGCGTACATAAAACGGACCTAACGAGACGACTGCCTGTTCGGGATCGTGTAATTTCACTCTATAACCTCATAAATACACCTTATACCCACACGTACTAAGCTCATCTTAATATAGCATGGTGGATACCTAATTTAAGGTACAGTTTCAGTAAGAGTTTTTATACCTTTCGTTCCTGCTGCTTCCAAAGTAAGCTTCCTATCGTCGACCTTACTGTCGCTCCTATTGCCGCCATATACGATACCCCCCCTTTCGCCGACCTCGACGTCGATGCTAACCACGCTCCCGAGAGCCTAAATACAAAGCTCGATAATCCTAACCCAGGGTTATAAAAGGCCCCAGTAACCGTACAGGGTAAGAAGATTATCAACAGGCTAATACCCTCGTCTACAACGCCGGCAGCAGCAATAATAACGAGGTCAGGAAGGGTTGTCAGGAGGCGACGGTAAGGTTAAGAATAACTTCATCTAAATTAGGAATAAAAGATACATAATCTGCCACTTGAACTATACCTTAAATAAAATATCCACCATACTATACTAAAATAAGCTTAATACGTGTAGGTACAAGGTGTATTTATGAGGTTACAGAGTGAAATTACACGATCCCGCCTGTTCAGATTTACATTTGCGCAAGTTATAGAAAGTGTAACGATTTGTCTCTCCTAAACTCCACTCTGAGAGGATTGGACTGTATGGGTTTTATTCCCACCCCCATATTGTGTACATCCTCCTGAGCCATCGATAGCCAATATGCTTAGCAAGAGAGGTTGCTTCGTGGATAGCGCTGTTGGATTCTTCGTCCGCCAATATTTCTGCCAACCCTGTTTTAAGATCAATAGAATTGGGGGATCTAAGCCAGGGCTCGCGTGTGGCTGAAAATTTATGTCCAAAGTATATCAACAGGAACACTGGGATGCCAATATATGAGGTAAGAAAGTCTGATGCGTTGAAGTTCCCAGGAAAGAAGACCGAGAATCCGTTCAGTAAACCAAAAAGACCAAATGCCACTATGGCAATCCACGATGCCCATGGTTGCATGATACTCGTATATGGCAAGTCAGACTTAGTGATACCTTGGGCAGCGCAGGCTTTTTTAAAGCGAAAATAAACGAGACAGCAGCATACCCAGCTTATGAATGCTGCCGTGTTAATGATACTAACAAACCAATTGAACACAATGCCACTGACTGTGCCGACATTGAGGTATGCAAGTAAGGACAAGAGACTCGACGCTATAACGGCGTAAACTGGTACGCCGTATTTATTGCAGCGAGTGAAAATCCGGGGTGCGTCCCCGGCTATGGCAAGCGAGTACAGGGAGCGACTAGACATGTATAATACTGAATTACCACTCGACCAGGCCGAAGTAATGACGACAGCATTAATGACGCTGTCTAATCCGTGGATGCCGGCTCTCTCGATGGCAATAACCCAAGGAGACGAGGCGGCGCCTTTTCCACCATCGGTAAGCGCTGACTCATCACTGCGGCATATAACACCAATGGCCAGTGCGCCGAGAGCGTAAAACACGATCAAACGCCAGATAAAATGCAGTGCGGCCTTTGGAAGGTTCTTACGTGGCGATTGCATCTCACCCGCAGCGAGAATCATCAACTCAGGACTGAAGTTGAAACTAAAGCAAGAGTAGATGAGAGTGAATAAAAAGGCACAGAACCGGCCGCCAGCGCCTCCTACTAGGTACTCTTTAGTTGCGCCGGGATCCTGCCAGTACCAGAAGCCCAGACGAGTGTGGTCCGGTCCGCCACCAAAGAAAAGGACCACGGATAGAATCAATAAGCCAATGATAGTAAAGACCTTGATCGAGGCGAACCAAAACTCCGATTCGCCGTAGACTTTGACGGGAAAGAAATTCAGCGCCACAATGACGACCAGCATAATCGTGATCCAAACAGCCACTGGTATCGTGTTTGGCCAGTAGTTGATCACAACGGCGGCTGCCGTGATTTCGTAAGCGACGCTGATCCCCCAGGTGTACCAATACATCCAACCGAGGGCAAATCCGAGACTCGGCGACACGATGCGGTTCCCATAGTACGCCACCGACATGCCCTGGACTGGCAGATAAGCGCCAACTTCGGTTATCGCAGTGACGATGCCGTAGACGAGGAAGCAGATCACCAAGTATGCAGCGAAGAGAAAGGCAGGACCCGCGATTGCTAATGCCTGCCCCGTGCCGACAAAGAGGCCTGTGCCAATTGTGCCACCTATCACAAGCATTTGCGCGTGGCGCGACTTGATCCCTCGTTTCGTGCCGCGCAAGATGACCTCGGTGTCCTCTTCAGCCACATCTCTCATCTCGCGATGATCAATCGGCAACACTGTATTTGCTCCCTTCAACTCCTCCTGATGGACAACCATGTTTGAGCAATGGTTTTATTGATTCTTTTTTCTTTTTAAGGCAACATGAGGTTAAATAATAGAGAGCATCATAATAAGACTGGGAGCGTCCGTGTTGAATTGGAGTGAGAAATATTTCTGCTTACTCATAAATCCTCTCCGCTGATATTGTTTGATACGGGACTCAGACCAGCTTATCACTTCGTTACATCAGATCCTTGCTGACGCGGGCCTGCTTAATTGACAAGGTATAGCCTCAACTGCGCACGTTCCCCAAGGACCTGCCATCGTTTTCTTATTTTGAACAGTAATCTGACGCTTGAGGAAGACTAGAGCCAGGGAGACACAAAACAACACAAAACAATTGGTAAGCTTCAATCAAATCTGAAAGTTGTGTCTATATGAAGCCCCTGGATTAGGTAATCAATGACCATATTTGTAATATTTTAGGTAAGATACTGTTTTAAATGAAAAGCTACTAAAACGCTTTATCTATTGCATACTATATTTACATAACGAAGACGATACGTTTCATTACTTGCATAATTACCTAATATGAACATATCTATGAAGGTAAAGTCTATCAACATCTTCTTTTCCCATGGCCTACTCCTATAGAACTAAACTTGAATGCAGCAACCTGTTATGGTGTGTATAGTCGTCTACCTACCAATATAGAAAGTAACAGAGCTGACGTGCAGGACCGAGACGAGGCGCAGGCAACGTACCCGGTGGGAGAATCCATAAGTCCGAAGCAGCGTAAATTAATTGGTACACGTTATCGGTCCGCCGTAGTAGATGGACTCCTGAATTGCGGCCCATTTAATATAAGGAGCGGGACGATATAAAGAGGCATGATCACGAGAAACCCTATAGCTTAGGTAGAGTTTCCTTTATTGTCAAAACGCAGCAACGACGAGAAAGAACCTATTGCCTGCAGGGTGACGTTCCAAGGCAACCTTATGCATATGCCCGATACGCTTCCAGCATCTTCCAGATATTTTAAGGCAATGTTATTAGCCAGAGCGAAGCTTATATTAAATAGGGGTTAATGGGCCATCATTGGAATACCACGTAGAAATAGTCATCCCATAGGTACAGTATTTCTTCGCATGACAAACTCAGCAATCGAATAAAGTGGATTTATATGCGTTTCTGGATTATGGCTATACATCTACAACTCTATCACCGTCCTCTCCCTATTCCCCCTTACCCCTGCGCCCCACCAACATTATCGGAAGGACTTAACCCTCATAGACAGGCGGGCCGGGGATCTTGTACTCGGTGAAGCTGTTGCCCCAGATGTCAACCTTGATGCCGGGGTCATTGGCGCTGTATGCACCGGGGAATTTGACTCCAGTAGGGTTGGCGGAACCTCCACCAGTGACCGTAATTTGCTATTCCGTTTTGTCAGCGTGATTGAAATCTATGAATACTTCTATGGATACTTACGTAGCAAGTCATGTAGAATTGTGCGCCGTTCGCTTGAGATGCCGTGTGCAGAGCGATGGTCTCAGCACGTAGGAGATAGTCGCCGGGGGCAATATCGGCGGGGATCTTGACATCTTGTTTACCGCAGCCCTTGTTCAGCTTGTCGTTGCCCCAAGTCTTGGTGGCAGAGTCGTAGCCAAGCTCGAAGATCTTGAACCATGACGACGATCCGTCGGCCTTGGCGGCATCTTCGACTTTGCTCATGTACACCAATACGGGTCCGAAATGATTTCCGCCGAGCGCTTCCTTGCTACAATCTCTATCATTTGGTTGCTGGTGCATTTCCACCGTGACGGTACCGCCGGCTAGAGAATTGTCAGAGGACCAAGAAGGATATCAGAAAAGCATTACAAGTATTCTTACCAGGTACACTGCACTTAGCGCCAGCAGCTTTGGTGCCGCCAACATTGCATCGGATGTCGTTCGATCCTACATTCACGACTGGGTTGTTGTTTGCCTTGTTAAGTGTTAGCTGTTGGCCATCGAGTGTGGCGACTTTTTGGAGATTCCACGTCTAACGTACAGGAAGCCTGGCACAAGTCGATGCCTCGTCCTCTCCATTGACCCATAGTTCTTGAAATGTAGCATGACTGGCAGCTGTTGCTGCCAGCGCGGAGATAGCGAGCGCAGCGGTGGTTCTCATTTTCAAAGCGTTTGCCAGTTCAAGATATGAAGTCGATGTTGTTGGACTCCTCGCAAGTTGAAGCAGAGTTGAGGGACTTATAGGGAGCTCAGCCAAGATTAAATATCACTTGGACCGGTAGTAGGGGTGCGGGTCGGTAGGCATTATTATGCGAGACATGCCGAGGGCTTGAACTTCTATATGAATCTATTAAGCATTCCGGGGTTATACTTCAATGGACACGTTACGTTGAAGTGTCGATGACATATGAATCGCCCAGTTTCGCGGTGGACGTAATTTGCCTAAATTGCATGTCCCGTCTTGGAGTTGAGTAGACCATGGTCGATCTTAGCTCTAAAGAGCTCCACGGCGATAATAGAGAGGTTTAGGTAGATGAAAAATGTCACACAAAACCGCCGAATGAAATAGTGGACACTTGCCCCTTTTAGACACTCATCTAGGGTCTCATTGGACTGTGTATCGTGGATCTCCTCCTTGCATCGGGATTCGGCTGAGCCATCCGTTTGATCACGCACGACAAACAGGCACATATCGAGGTCAGCAAGTTCAGTCTTTAAGGAAACAACTAAATATGGCCGACAATAGGTTATAAAAGCGCGTTGTGCTGTACTAGCAACTGGATAGGTCGAGACTTGCTCCAACTAACACACACAAAATACCCCTTTTGTAACGCCTTAGGAAATACCTAGGAAAAGAAGATAAAAAGAAATAATCTGGACAATAGTATCTTAATGAGTGATTTGTATATGATGGTCTCCTTTGCCTCTTTGAAGATAATTCTATTAACTACGAGAATAAAACCGAAGCATATTCAGATTAATCAAGGTGCTGGTATACCCAGTCACGTGTGAAAGAAAACAGCACATGGTAATTGTAAAAAACAGAGTATGGAATTTGCTTATTACGGAAAATTGATTTATCGTTCTTAATTCGAGTATAATTAACGGGGAGTTCATGTAATACTCTCGGGATACCGCTCAGACTCCAAGGACATGGTGCGTATTCCTAAAAGGTTACGATGCTATAGATATCAGAAGTAAATAAATAACCACTAGCTACCTAGGTGATGTTGACGCATACCGGACAGGCTGCTTCAAACACTAATAACAACGGGGTGATGCATCAGCCATGTTCAGGCCACATGTATGTCCCCTAGGCAACGCAACTTGAAAGAGTCAAGTTATCTAGTAATATATCTAGGCAGAAATATTAACGCCCTCCCACTATCTAAAGGAACACCTTTTGTTGGCTTCCTACCACTACAAAAGTTTACTGCAGGACCTAACACCTTGTCCGACTAACCTAACAAACACAAGTGTAAACATGGACGGCAAGAAACAACAAGGTGAGACATCAAGCTATACTTGAATGCTTCTCAAAATGTCTATTAACACTAACCAACCCTAGGGATGATTGAAGTCCGCCGACTTGGTCCCGCCGGTGGTGAAGCCATATTTGCGACGACTGACATCCGCCGAGGCACGCGTCTCGCCGCCGAAATTCCTCTGGTTACAGTACCGCCCGTATCGGATAAGGAAGAACTGACGGAGTTCTGTAAAGCAGTCGACAAGCTACCAGCAGACAAAATCACGGAGATAGCTGCACTATTTTGTCGACCTCCCGTCGCAGAGAGTATCAAGAACGACGAGTATGTCCGCAACAAAGTGTGGCGCTTCTACAAAGCGAAGAGATGGCAGGATGCTCAGGGAAATCTTCTCCAAGGAAAGAAACTACAGAGATCTGTTAAGAGAACCATCAAGTACTGCACCATCTACCTCACGAACAACGTCCAACTAGGACCGGGAGGAAAATACGGCTCGGGAATCTTCTCCTTGTATGGCCGGATCGGTCATTCTTGCGTTCCTAATGCTCACAACTCGTGGAACCCGACTCTGGAGCGACTAACTATCCATGCGACTCGCGATCTTAAGGCTGGCGACCAGATTTTTGTGGATTACACCGGAAACGTCTGCCGGACTCGCCAACAGCGTGCCTTTTCTTTGTTTGCGACGTGGGGAATTACCTGCGACTGCGAAGCTTGCACCGAACCCAACATCGACCAACTCAGATACCGCATGCTAATTATCGACCAAGCCTTAGCGGCGTATACTTGTGGCGCATCCAGGGAGTCCGATTTCAGTGCCGTTCATAGGATCCCCAAAATTGTGACAGCGAGAGAAGCCCTGAAAGCTGCAGAGGAGCTGGCACGGCTTCTCAAAAGACAGAAACTATGCGGCATGGAGCTCTGCCGAGTGTAAGTGGACCTAAGATTCTATCATTCTATCTGGTGGTGTTGTAGGGGTAACTAACCATGACGACAGGTTTCGCGAATGTTCACAATACGCTTTTGATAGCGGATACTTTGGGAAGGCGATTGACTATGCACGCAAGGAGCTAGACCTCGAGCAGGTATTAATTGGTACTGAGACTGCTCACCTCAAGGACGATCTTCAGGGTGCCAAAGACTGGATCAAGCACATCCAAAAGAAAACCAGCCGCAGACATTTTGGTTAGTTCTTCTGGAATTATTCCATTCTTCCGCAAGAATCGCTTTGTTCTACGTCTGGGTTCGGGGTGGAAGTGTAGGAATTGCTCAACCGACGACATAAACAAGAGTCATCAATACTAGGAGCAATAGTCAACTAGACTACCCAAGGTATCTCCTATTGCATGTACTTAATGGTATAGATGTACACGCTATGTAAATAAACACACCATAAGAGCAAATATGATATACTAGCCCCGTGAGTTATGACTTATTCATGGAGACACAAGTCAAGGTTACACAAATGGATAGTGATAGACCTACATACGGGGAAAAGGGGTATGTGCGAATAAAGATAGATCGCACGGAGTTTTGTTGGTGAAGATGTACTAACAAACTCCCCTAAACGATAGTGATTTGGCCAAATGTGTGCTATCTGATTCACAGTATTGCATGAGATTCATACGGTGCGAATTTGTCCTGCAGCATCTTGGGTTCCCTCATGGCATGGCTCATTTACCACCCTCTAGGCGTACTGCAGGGCGCACAGCACTGCCATCCATAGCGCCACAGGCATCATTCTACAGGTACCTAGGCAGCAGCCAATTGAGACCTATTCGTCGCTGAAACCAATCGGCTTTGAGCATCGCTTTTTCGTACTTGGACTGCGCCACAATCCTAAACGATCATCGCCTTTCAGCTCCGACCCATTACCCTGCAAGCCTCTTGAAGGCTAGTGAAATTCTCATATTTTATTCATCCAAGAGAAGAGAGAGGAAGTAACTACTGTGATCGCCTCTTCTCTTCCCAAGACTACTCATATACTCCTGTAGCTTCCTTCAAACTTTCCCAAATTCGCCCCGGATTCCTGATAGGGCTCGGCGATAGTGACAAAGCAAACGAAGTCGGCTCCTGTTACATTCCACAACAGGAGCATCATGGGAAATGGCGGCCGAAAATCCATCGTCGCCGATAAGGTGACCCGTTCGGCAGGACCAGTCCACCGCGCGTCAGATGCTGCCGGTCCAAGTAGCCCTGCCCCGGTAGCAGAGCTTGCCGCCGAACCTCCCACAGGGCTCCCCGGGGGTCATCCGGCAGAGCTGCCGGCAGGGGACCTCTCACCTAACGCTCAAAATCACCTACCACCACCTTACTCAAGCCCTTCCGACACTTCTCTAGATCCTCAGGCCCGGTCTCAACCACAGAAAGGGCCCCAGTATTATCCCGGCCTTCCCGTTCTGGACTATCGTCAATATTCCCCGCCTATGTTTGAGCTCTCGGCGGACACCACAACTATCTCAAGCAAGGCCAATTACCTCACCGAGAATTCAAAAGCCCTAGCCACGCTACTGCGGTCTCTAGCTACTGTCCCTCCAAAACCCCAGGTCCTCGTCCGAGGCAATCGTGGCCGCAAAGTCGATTTCAGCATTAAACTGAACCTTATGAATTTGCTGGTGCCCGATGACCCTCACAATCGCCTTGACTACCTCCGATGTGTCGGCAGAGACGAAGTGGCTCTGCGCGGTGGCAGTGAGCCCGGGCTGAAACCCGACTTCGGCGTTGACAACGGGCTCGAGGCGTGGTGTGATAGGTTCATCAAAGATACAACGTCTATCAAAACATTCACTCTTGAGCGCGTCGTCGCGAACCTCGATACGAACTGGATAGAAGGCCAAATCCGTAGTCTTGTTGCCTCTACAGATTACAAAGGCCAGGTCACGGTCCAGTTCCCGGTGACACACGCCAAAGTTGTCATTCAGAATCCGGACAAGCACAACAAATTTTTAACGAGTGTTGCGGCACTATTCTCGAGCAAGAGCAAATACGAAGTCGTCAAGGCCGTGTGGCCGTTCGCTACAGGCCGAAATGGCGAGCACGGCCGAAGGTGTGTGGTTCAGAGCGAGAAGACGTGGTGGGAGGAATGGCGCGATCCAATCAAATATGCCATTGCGACGAAGCGCCAAGGTTGGGTGACGAACGAGGACAAGCTCGAATGTATTATGGAAAGCAAAGGAAAGGGTGTTTCTCTAGTTGACTGGGGGCCGGAGTTCTAGAAATCAAAATGGATACGAAATGGGAATTCCTTAACATATCACGTCAAGGAGGGAGGTTACTGGTTACACAAGGGAATACTTACAAGGTGGCTATGAGAGGCACAAGATAGTTTGCTCACATTTCACATATACCATGGGGTTAGGACGATTGGATAGACTTCATAGCTTTGTTACGACCATCTCCAGATAATATAATTACTAGTAGTTATAACTCCGTGTTCTCATGCTCTAGACTTACGTCTTCCGTTGGTGTGAGTTACATGGGATAGGTACCCAAGGTAGGTTAATTTCATTGCTATTGGCCCAATATAAGAGCAAAGGAGTCGAGCTTCCTAGTTTTGATTACTCACCCTCATCACACGTCGCCGTTCCTACCCAAATACACGCGAGAGTTGGACGCACCTCCAAAGCGCGCTTGCTATTGTTGACCGGGACCCCGGATTCCTTCTGAAGCAGACGTTTCATCATACTGTCAACCTGCATATGATTTATCATATTTCCCCGTTAGTCAATCCCTCGCCGGCATGTCAGCTCAAAAAGGGGTTGCCGCAATATCTTTGGCTCGCATTCACTGGATGTCGGGGAGCTGAAGCAGATCCCGACAGGACCGAAAAGGCCGTAAGTCCGGTGTCCCACTTGGAAACAACGAGCTGTAGCTATATCTAATAGGATGTAGAGTATTAGCGGTAGGAGGGAGAACGAGTTTAAATCCGAAAAATTAAGGAAGGTTGACGAAAGTAAGTCATATGGCACTACTTAGGACACATATCCTCGCCAGTCACTACGAAAATTCGATGTTATCATAATACGCATAAGACGGATTGATATAGAAGCTGAAGTACAAATGGGAATCAGCGCGTTTACAAGTATTAGTAGAGTAGGGATAGGTAACTTGAAGCTGCCTATTACATGATACTCGTTTACTCTTACGGGATATCACTATAGTCGACTACATACTTGTCATTTTTGTCTTAATTCGTAAATATTATCTATGAGGCATAGTAATACATGCTGTCCAAGTATCTATGTCAAATCAAATTCGGGTATATTCTCGAAGTAGTTATATGCCATGTAACTCCTAATTAATTCCTTCGCTAATAGTCTCATAGTCCACTTCCCGACATCTCATACACTCGTCTCTGCTCACTCCCCGGTGGTAGTTCCGATACGCTCGGCGGGTGAGATTCAAGTTCCGACGGCTGGTAGGGTGGCTTGTAGACGTTAGAACCAGGGCTCATGGACATGGCGTTATAGTCTTGATGGTTTGCCCACGCAGCAATTTGTTGTGCCGGCTGCTGTTGTTTCTGATTCTTCGCGCTTCGGTATTTCCAGAAAGCGAAGGCCGCGGCTATTAATATAAGAGCGCCTCCTATGCCACCGCCAATACCACCACCGATGGCAGCGGCATTCGAAGAACCGCTAGAAGACTGCGATTCATCTGTAGGCGGTGAGTCGGTTGACGTCGGTGGGGTGACTACTGGCTCTGTAGCTATTGATGAGGAAGATGAAGTTGATACAGCCGTGGCCGCCGAACTGCTGGAGGTGGTAGTAGATGATGCCGACGGGTCCTCGACAAGGTTCATATAATGCGAAAAGAATACGGGCGTAGTGAAATCAGAGCAGTTCCAAACGCCAAGGTACGCTTGTGAACCATTCTTAAGGTCAATGGAACCTATGCCGCCATCCCAATAAACGTAATCGGTCGAGGTACCATCGATACAATCTTCTGGCTCGTTAGTCGACACAGACAAGCTTCATTAGTTGATGTCTAGGACGAACCGGTGATATCATGTGTTCGGACCGAGTCTGGATTTCCTTCCTGACAGAGTATAATTTGCATGCTTGTCATGTTGGACACCCATTTGAAGGGTTGGGATTGGCCTTTGCCAACTGTGAAGTTGAGATTCTTCTCGAAGACACTGGGATCATTGCTGTACTGAGGTCCGGGAAGTGGAGGGTAAATGAAATGGTTATTCTCATCCGGCTCTCTATTGTCCTGTGCAAGGACTAGACAGATGTTTAGGACTAAGTATAAAAGAGTGGACATCCTGCGAAGCTGACCGACTGGCGGCGAGGCTTATGCTCCGTGGAAAAAGGCAATGCGGAAGGGAGACAGATCAACACGAGGTCACGAAACTAGGAAGCAGGACAGAAGAGATTCCCCTAGACAGATGTATTCGGCGGCAGTGATTTATTGGATACTACGCTGACAATTACCTATAGGGCTGTTAGTCGAATCACAATTTCCCTGGTAGGACTCCCGGGGACTCCCAGCATGAAAAGAGGATCGAAGTTAGATCGTAGCTATCACCCCCGGCGCATGAGCTCAGGTCTCCTTTCGCGATGTCTTGGCATTGGGCTGAGCCAACCACGAATGTTACCGGTCCATCCTATTCGAGGTCTGTGTCCCGCTTAATAATTTCTTCAGGGAAAAGATGAGCGACCCTAGCAGCCCTGGAAGTCTTAGCTTGTTGAACTTTTGAGGCTCGGGGTTGATTAGTTTCGCATGTTCCTCTTGCTCTTTAATGCGCGTATTAATGCGCATTTCGGCTTCGGTAAGCCTGCGTGATTGTGCCTCAACAGATCCTAATCGCCTTACCACGTACTTAATGAAGGCATTCAAATGGATAAACCAGGCTCTCTGAGTGGGTAATGTATAGGTATGTAATAGATACGGCTTCACTTATAGCGTGGGCTTAGACCTTCGTGATCTTGAAAGCGCTATACAGTATGAACACGCAACCCGAATCAACAAATTCACCGTACGGTATACGTGGTGAGATGACAGCAGAGATAACAGCAGACGGTAATGTTTCAGACGTACTTTCATGTCAGCCGTGGAGACGGTCATTGCAACCTTAACAGGCTCTATGCGGCGTGGGTTACATTGGATGTGGTGCAACTGGTGTCAAATGGGGTATGCAGGCCCAATAGGCTACTTGGCTATATCGTATTGTCCGGGTTGGGACTGCGGCGCAGTCTATTTTAGCAGCGAGAACCAACATAAACTAGGGGAGATCTACATCGTTGGCATGGGCCTTAGCACGTTATCTCCGGCTGAGAATATTCCCATCGAGACCCCTTCGTCTAATTCCCATTATGTGACTTGAAATGCTCTTCATTATCCACATCCTCCTTCGGTCTGAGTCCACGATCCTTTGGCTTCAATACAAGTCCTTTTCGCAATAACAATATGCTACGGACGAGTTGGGCGAACCATGCAAATACTCTACGTAACAAGAGGAGTCTTATATTGGCGGTTATAGCCCTTGTCCTAGTCCTGGGGCTACTACAGAGTCGGTATAATGTCTATACGCCGTTGCACATACAAAAGGGTGTTGCTAGTCAATCCCCACGAGAGGTTGCAGCGAATTCTACGCTAGGCGTAAGTTGATCTCTGGCCCACCAAGCATCATTTTTTTGGTGGTTATGATCCTAAAAATTTTGGGTGCTAACCTCAATATAGTTTCAAAAGCTACTAGCACTCTCAAGCAAGCCCAGCTGGCGGACTCGAGGACTCGAAGTAGCCGCTCGTCTCACGGGTCTGGAGTTCACTATTCCACCTCAAGCGCAGAACTCCGACGAGTTAATCCAAGCATTCCAGAATATCAGCGCAGACAGGGGTAAGAAAGTGCCGGCGTACGGTTCGGCCAAAGCATGGCTTGCGCACCTCGATCTTCTCAAGTACGTCGTAGCTTCAGACCTTGAGACTGCCTTTATCGTGGAAGACGACGTCGACTGGGATGTTCGAATTAAATCGGAGACACGCCTTGTCTCCGACAATGTTCGCGCCTATAGTGGTGTCAAGGAAGATGACCCTACACCCTACGGGACCAACTGGGATGTCCTGTGGCTTGGCCACTGTGGCTCTATTATCACGGATGACATGCCTCAGGCCCGTGTCTACCCAGATGATTCCCGCTGCGAAACCGAGCTGTACTCAGGGTGGTCGAAACGGTTCTTAAGAGAGAAGCTATTGGAGGGACATCGCCAGGTTCAGCCTGCCGCTATGACTGTCTGCACTTTTGGATACGGCGTGACAAAGCGTGGCGCACGCAAGATTCTCCCGCTGCTCACGAAGGGAGGCGATGAAGCCTTCGACGTGGCGCTATCTGGGAACTGTAGGGATCAGAAACTCAAGTGTATCGTCGTCAACCCTCAATTATTCAACCACTACGAACCCCCGAAGGATGCCGGCTATCTCAGTGATGTACATGTTGGGGACGGACAAGGAGAAGCGGCTGACGACTCTAGCTTCGAGGACACCATGGGAACGACGGGGAACATAATGAAGAGCGCTCGATGCGAAGCCCTGTTTCACGAGACCTGCATGAGACCACCTTCCGAAATATGAAACTGTATCATTATCTCTAGCATAGTGTAACATTATATAGACGTGATGGATCATTTAGGTACATAGGAGGTAGATACCCATAGTTACTAATTTACGAGCAAAAAGTTCTTATCGGATCTTTTTAGACTGACATCGCCCCTGATGGATCGGCTAAGAGGTACCTTTCAAAGGGGGCAATTCGTAGAAGGATCAGTTACTAACCACAAGAATCCGGGGCTTAATACTGACTACCTCTTCTGTCATCTGTGCCCTTATTTCTTTTTCCTTGTGGAACGATAATTCCCGACTGCGTAACCCGACACGTAACACGTTCGATGAATTTCGCGGTCGGTGGTCACTCCCACACAATTCCATGGCGGTGGACTCTGATTCGCCGGTGAGCTGAGAGGCTTGACCTTGGGGTTTCCAGCGTAGACAACTTCAAGGCGCAACAGACCAGAACAGGCCTTTCATCAACACATTAGCATGCTAACCGAGAACTATCTCTAACATCAAAGCGTTGACTGTCAGATATTAGTAAGATCGCACCCTTCCAAACTACCGAAGTGATCACAGAGTTTCCAGATGCCAAAAGGAACGTGATTTATTCCGCTATATTAGCTCAGTAGCTAGACCTTGTGCATTACGACCTCGCGTTGGACTTGGATAGCCGTCGCGGAAAGACTTGGATTGGATTCAGGTCTCTCGCTAGTACTACCCGTGCCAATCTGCGTCGTGACGGAAGATTTCATCCAATTGTAGTAGGCTGTTGGCCTATGGGGGCCGTGCACGGCAATATGAGCACATGCCGGCGGGGTCGGTGAATTCGTTCCACGGCTCAATAGGCTTCCACGATCCCTCCTGAACTCCGAGGCCTCATCCGAGCCATCGGCACTGCCACTTGAACGTTCCTCTATGCCAACGCAGTAGAAAAGCTCATCTTTACTCCTGATGTCCAACATGTGGCTCGCATCCGAGTCCCCACGTAGATGTCTGCTTGCTCTCTGCGCTGTGGCCCCGGAGAAAGCGGACTGTCTTCTGTAGCCCCTTACTGGCTTGTGAAGGCGGTTTGAAAGAGAAGGGACCCATTTGGAGACCAGAGGCCGCAGCGTTGGAAGACAGGCGCAAGTTACGCCGGAGCAAAGCTCGGTGATGGACCAGCTCGATCCCTCGACGTTCTCGTATGAGAAGTCGCCTCCCTGATTGAGGAACTTGACACGAACGACGGAGATAGCGCAGGTGCTTGACCAATCATTAGCTTTAGTTGCCAAAATAACACCGGTGACCATAGACTCACAAAAAGCCAAGGCAGAAAATGCCGATTAGAACGAGTCGCTGGGCACTCGGTAAATGTAGATGCACGAGAACTGGTAAAGGCAACACGAAAATTGCGATATCTGTCGCGATGTTTCCAGCCGCGTTGATGTACCATTGGGTTAAGTTGGGTATGCACTTCGACTCCGTCGACTGCTCCCAAAACCCAGAGACCGGGTCACAAATGAAGATACCGACAATAACTTGAGACAGCGACCAACAGCCAATTATGACCATCGCTGCAATGAAGGTCGTCCGCATCTTTTTGATGGAGAGCACGCGGCAGTATTGCGTCAAGAAAGCCAACTTGACGAACATGAGCCCAGTGTTGTACAGTGTGATGGAGATATAGAAACCCTTATCATATCTTGTTAATACGGGGTCTTGCTTGAGAAAGGGGTAGGTAGCGAACCTTCTGATAGTCCATGAGGTTTACATTATCTCCTAAATCACCTCCTAAATCCCACACATGCCTACCCAATCCATTGCGTGTGTCTGTAGGCAATGAGAAACCGCTCCCTTCCTCCCTGGGGTTGACACCGGATACTTACTCATGCATTGAGAAATGCCCGTTGCCAGAGCAAAGGCCTTATATGAGGTTATAGTCAGCTTTTATGAGCAGTCAGATGTAGTCGTCCAAGACTAACCCACGCAGTAAATACTAGGTAATCATCGGCTCCAAGTTGCTTAAGCATACAAGAGCGAGTGTAGAACCGGAGTCCTACAGCTATTGTGGCCACAGAACACACAATGCATACTGCAGCAACTAGTATGTTGGCTCTGTCATCATGAGCGAAGCTCGAAGAACCAACAGATGAATCCATACTAGCGGCCTAGAAGCTAGAGAGGGCCTGCAGTAAGACATCGACGTAGGAACGTCGAGATGCCGGGACAGAAGAGCACCTCGAGATGCATCACTTCCTATAAAGCTCTTATAAGAGCTCTAGTCGACTTTTCGAGTATATGTCACCGGAAGAGAGGCCATATGATCCCGTTTCGGGGAAGGGAAGCGAAAGACCGGACAATCTTCATCCTGATGAAGACATACAGCCTCGGAGCGTGGGATGCTTCTCCAAATAGATGGTAGAACCAGGGCTGGAAACGGATGAACCTAAAGAGTGCATTAGGGCTCGTGGTTGAATATATAGAAGCATCGCTGCCAATTCAGCCATCCTGCTTAGCCGGCCAATTGTAGAGGTGCGGGGAGGACGAGCACATGGCAAAGTGCCGGATCACACACGGCGTCGTCACCATAGCGGAATTATCCACGCACGTTCCCGGCTCTATAGACCTTCTAGAAACCGAATAGGGCAACTTCCAATTAATGCACTCTCCGCACACGTGGCAGCATGTAAGGGACCCTGGCAAGGAGAGAGCGATATGTATAGAAAAGAGGACGCGATGCTTTCTATCGACCGACCACGCAAAGTTTGGACAGAGATCGGGTACGAGAACGATCCATACGAGAACGAGACGAAGATGGAGCGAGTTACCCCGCATTACGTACCCCTGCCCCTATCGAGGTACCTACATGTACATCTATCTACCATGCTTATATACATGTATCATTTAATAGTTTTCTAATGCGACGAAAACTGAAGCAAATTTCTCATTCTCATAGGCCTTTCATAAATCTGAGGGCATCTTACGGCACGCAGTTGATCGCTTAGGTTATTGATATTAAATCGTTATTTTCGCGTTTCATAACATACTTTAGGTATGTTTTTCCTCAACAAACCCGAGCATTCCTAGGTACTTTGTGCACCTACATGTAGTTAGGAGGTACCTAAGATGTACCAGGTATATCAAGTGTGACTATCTGGACTTACAGTCGCTCTATGTATTCTTGAGCTGCTCTCCTTTCGCCGGGAGTAATATACACTTTTCAAGGCACCTTCTATCCGTAATCGACAAAATGTTGTTTCATGCTACATCCTGAAGCTGATGGCATTTCTGTGCTTGTTTCCAAGAGCACGTACCCAGTCGGCTAGGTCCCACATTAATCTGTAGCGGACCGGGTCGCTATTAGCGCGCTGGAGTGGCGTTGACTCACGCCGAACGAAAATCACCGGTCATGGAAGCAACAGTCACACGTTTGAATGCCGAGCGAACCTGCCTCAGCATCCGCCTGGGTAGAACGGGTAGCTTACCTCAGAATACTCCCACTTAGGTAAGGACGGATCGTATCCAAGGTCCACTTGCCGCAGACGCGGTATTACTCATCTAGCAGGTGCATTTTAGCGGCGCAGGTCAGGCACAGCCCTAGCATTGGTAAAAGGCATCAGCTACATCTCAATGGCGAGTTTCCGTTGAAGCTACAACATCTAGACCTGGCGTATAATTGCTTCAACTTTCATTCCTGGCTCACCAGTCTTCGTTATTTCTGTTCTTTAGACAACTAGTTAATTCTGAATACTCATTTCCAGTACCAGGCTTTCGGTAGCGTTCACCGGCATATTCCCATCTTTTCTAGTTAACGTACAGTACACATTGATCCCTTCACATACCTAACTTGAGTATTCTTATAAGATACACCCATAGACACTGAGCTATGGCTTCAGAAGAGTCTTTTCTCTCTATCGACTCCTATGACACAGCATTATGCATAATCCCACCGAAGCATCTATGGCCACCAGTAGATCAATTGAGATCGGTTTACGACCCGGCATACAAGAAATGGCCACCCCATATCAATCTTGTATATCCATTCGTCTCGGTACACGATCTGCCGAGAGCCTCAGAATTGATTGTCTCCCGATTCCAGGAGATCGGCGGAGTTGCCGAGCTTAATGTGCGGCTAGACACTGCGAGCGGCTTTATTAACAAGAAGGTCACATTTTTCATACAAGACAGAGATCCGTCACGTTCGTTAGAGCTCACAAACCTCAGGAGCACCATCCTTGATTCTCTACAGCCAGGGCATCATCCGGACGCCCGTCAAATGCACATGACAGTTGGGCAAAGCAAAGAGCTGAACTCACCGCTGAGCAAGTACATAATGGAAAAGAAGATCGGACTGCTACCTCCACTTGAGTGGACAGTTGATAAGCTTTACGTTCTGGTACGAGACAAGGACAAGACTCAGATCGATGAAGGTATTTCTAGCCAGATGAAAATTTGGGGCGAGATCAACCTGACATCCCTGACGCTGTTGAAGACGCCAAATCCCACTAGCTTTTACGAGGACGAGCGTACTAACGACCCAGCGGATGCCGAGCTTGGCGTGATCTCCGGATACCGGCCATTAAGTCGTCCTCCATATACATTCTCTCAAGCCGAGCATAAATGGATACCTCAACGGATAAGTCTCGATACTGAGCCACTAGAGTCAGCCCCTGGGACTCTAGCCATTTCGAGCTACAATGTCCAAGCTGAATTTCAATGCCCTCCCACTCGAGCTCGATACCCCATCATCATTCAGAATCTCCTAGAGAGGTCGGCTCTAGCTGATGTCCTCGTCCTTCAAGAAGTCACGGATGACTTCCTCTCACACCTCTGCAAAGACAAGACAATCCGTGAAAATTACCCGTTTTTCTCGAATGGCCCTCCCGATCAGATTGACATAGAGCCATTACCGTATCATACTAATGTTGTGGTATTGAGCAAATGGCCATTCTCTTGGGACCTTCTGGCATTCCCAAGCAGTCGACGGAGCTCAGCTATCGTGCAGTTTAGCAACATCGGGATTCAGGAGGAAGGAGTCTTCCTACCAATCATTCTATTCGCTGTCCATCTCACTTCTGGTCTTACAAATAACTCCATCGAGAAGAAACAGCAAGAGTTGCTATCTATCTTAAAGTATATTCCTAATACCCACCTATGGAATCCTTGGATTTTGGCGGGAGACTTCAATATCACGACCAGTGTATACACCATCGAGACAGCAGTCAAGAGGAAGGAGATCTCTTCAAGTAGCGAGGCTACCCTTAGTAAACTTGAAGCAATGTTCACACAGGCAGGGCTGGTCGACTCCTGGACGTCTGCGTGTATCCAGTACGGCGACTCAGTGGAATTAGACCGGAGTCAGCATGACGCCAAAGCTTTAGGGGGTGAGCGGGGTGCTACTTTCGATCCAACAGTTAACGATCTTGCCGCAAATGCTGTTTGCAGTGATTTTCACAAGAGACCTCAGCGTTATGACAGGATTCTGGTTAGGGGGAAGGATTTTACGGTAGTTGGTTTCAACATGTTTGGCCAAAGGATGGGGCCATTAGAAGCTAACGTTAATACTGACACTAACAGTGACGGCTCAGACGAGCAAGTCTCATATGGCAGCGATCACTGGGGGATACGATGTTTGGTAAAAATATCCAGAGATATGTTGGCTGAGCTACTTGATATTCCCGTGATCATACCCGAAAATCTCGACCCAGCTTCCTCGCCTCTCTCCCACATCGGTGAATTGGCGGCCTGTCTTTCGACGCAACCGGAGTTCCCATCTGAAGTTGACATCGCACTGAGAGAAACTGCATTGAACTTACTCAAGGAAGTTATTTTACAAGGCGACGATAGCTCCACCCGCGGCCTCCCGGCTTTTGTGATAGTACCTGTTGGGACCTATGGACTGGGAGTGTGGACTACAACGTCGGACATCGACTGCCTTTGCATAGGACCTATTAGCTCAAAGACTTTCTTCGCGTTAGCTGTCCAGCGGCTACGCAAAGCTGCATCAAGGGGTATCAAGATTCTTCGACGAGTGGATGCTCACTTTGGTACAGTGCTTGAGTTGGAAGTCGGCCATATCAAAGTGGACTTGCAATACTGCTCAGCTGTCTCCATCGCCGAAACATGGCCGAACGCGTTGACACTACCTCCAACTGATCCTATCTTCAAATTGTCACCTAGCGTCCTAGCGCAACTGAAACCAATGCGCGATCTTTATTATCTCTTACGAACGGTTCCGGATCTTGCCGCCTTTAAACTAGCATACTTGCTTATCAAGTGCTGGGCGAAACGACGTGGGATTTATGCTGCCAAATTTGGATATCTCGGTGGCATCCAGATAGCGATACTACTATCACGAGTCTGCAAACTATTGTCACAGGATGGAAGACCCGTGAACGCCCCGACAATTTTGGCCACATTTTATAGCCATTACGCGATCTTTAACTGGGAGGAAGACATGGTTTTCGATCCCTTCTTCCACAAAGAATTGCGCTATTTCAGAACCGCACAAGAACCTATGGCAGTTTTGGGCTTCTATGGGCCTAGCTTGAATACAACACAGACAGCAACAATTGCTACAGTTCATGCCATCTCCAAGGAGTTCAGGAGAGCTAACGAGTTACTGTCACGACGTGAGATGACATGGACCCAATTCCTCGGAGAGGATACGGATTCCGTGGAATTTTTAGACGCCTATAAGATGTATATCAAGATCACTGCCCAGTTCTGGGGCACATCCTTCGCGAAGGGGAATATCTTTGTAGATTGGCTAGAGTCTAGATGTATTCCACTTCTAGTCGGTAAGTCTTGTACACTCGCATTTGAATTCGAAGCAGCACTAATACAGGAACAGATCTCAGCAAGCAAGTGCCTCACGTGAACCCGAGAATCTGGCCGGCACGCTTCGTACGCCAAGACGCTGCCGAGGAAGACACGGAATACGAGGGACACTATATCGTTGGCTTGGAAATGAGGAATGCCCAGGGGCAGCCACTAACCAAGGAAGAAACCAGAGCGGGCTTAGAGCGAGTACAGGCAACTTTGCGTAAATTCGAAACCCAGGTCCGCAGCGATTCAAAGTACTTTGATCCTAAATCATGCTGGATGGGCGCAACTGTAGTCCCCAAGCCCAAACTTGGAGAGCTACGGCTCGACGATCGAGACTGGGCAAAATACACGGTCGAGGCTGAGGATGCCGACATAGGCGACTCAGAATTCTGGGCATCGGTAGAAACGGAAGAACCCGGCGAGTCTCGGACGCGCAGAGAATCGCCAGCTCGTTTACCCAGCAAGCCGGCATACGAGGGTAAATTTCGGTCAGCCAGCGATGTTTTGAATAGATTGCGGTGGGATCAAGCCATGGACAGCAGCGACTACATAGTCGGGTACGAAGACCGCTTTTCAGGCGTGATGGAACGCTCAGTCGACTCGTGGAAATCGGAGACGACGCATGAGGAATTCATCCCGGAGCATCGGATCGTGTACTTCAAGCGTAAGAGTGACGGGGCCATCGTGTGGGATAAGGAACAGAGGAGGGATGAGATTTTCGGTAGCGGGGTCACCAGTCTCATTCGTCAGCCTAGGGGTTGATCCTACTCGTCTCAAGCTTGGCACAATTTGATATTTGACACTCATACAGCGTTTGATACCAATATATTTCTTAGCGACTGTTTGGGGCCTCGGCTATATCTCAAGACACCTACGTCACCAAAGTCATCACAAGGAAAGCTGGATAAAGCTATGACTCCCCTCGTTACATGAAACTCGTCTCACCGCTAGGATATCGTAGTAAGACGACCAAGAGCACCAACGGAACGGTAACCAATCCTTCCAAGTCAGGTGACGGGCAGTTCATGCGCGTTGGGGAGCGTCTGAAGCTTGGATGTGACGCTCGCGCGTGGTGTTTGTAACTCTGTTCCCTGTCGCCACGCCTGGAAAGCCGCGAAGGATGCCGACTTTCCCCGATCGAGTAATAATTTCTCTCGCAAATTGTAACCCCTTTCAAACCCCTGTTCCCGCTTTCACGATCACGTTTTCATTTTTTCGTTCTTAATCCGAGACCGTCCGCGTTGTCGTTATCTTTCAACGGCGTGGCGAGATATGTAGGATTCGCACTTGCATCGTACCACATTGGAGAAGTGAGGCGGTACCTGCACTTTGGATTTTCTCCAGGCTTTCCTCTCCCCCGGTACTGACGTGTAGCGTATCTATCTATGTGCAATTTGGGGGAAGTTGCATGCCAGCGCATACTTGCATACCCCTAAGTCCTCAGATAGATAGCAAAATGTGTTTTCCTTCATTTACTTGTTTCTAATCATAACAAGGTTAACCTGTGTCTCGAGGGAGGAATTAACGCGGAGGTAGATGACGAATTCTGTTGGAGGGCTTATCAGAGCCCAAATATAGGGGTCCTCTACATACATGGTACCCTTAGGTACCCAAAACTCGGTTCCGGACCCGCCAGGAAAACCAGTGGAATAGTTGGCGAACGGGGAGACGGGATCTAATTTTTAGATCCCCGACTTTGCATATGGAGGCGGAATGCCTGCTTAGTCTAATATAGGGACCTACACTTACGCAAGGCTTCACTAGTACATACATCTCTTCCGTCGACCCTCTTGCTGCGAGAAACATAGATCAAGAACAATCTATGGAAGTTTGAATATTCCTTTCTTCTCTTCCTAGAGCCTACTATCCGCCTTTGGGGCGAGTTGGCATATAGATTTCAAGTAGTACCTATGTAAACGAAGATTGGATAAGTTCCGTTTGAAGCTGTACCCTGCAACTTGGCGGCTACTTGCTTTGTACGTCTATGTAATTTGCTTTGCCCTCCTGAAGATCAGAGAGAGGTACGTGCGAGAGGCTCGAGGATATCTCATCTCAGGTAATATGTTGCTATGGAAGCGTAATCTTGACATATGTTTCTATTTACTCCGTAAACATTGTAGTTCAGTAAACCTTTTTAGTCGAACCTACCAAAATTGTATAGACAGCTATCAACTTACAACGTTCAATGTTGGTACTTACCCATTGACCTAAATTAATAACTTTCGTGTCTCGGCTGTCCAACTGTAGGCAGACTTGCAACAACAATGACTTGGGAGTGCCGAGATTGTTACAAAACCTTCGCCGCATGGCGGTCTCGAGAGCAACACCTCGATGCCACTGGACATCGGCCCCTCGACTATATATGCCGCTGTTGCAAGAGCGTCAACCCCGACGAGCAAGCTCGTCGCGAACATGAGACGGAGTCTCATAACTACTGTCCCGAGTGCAAACGGGAGTTTCACACCGCCAACAACCTTAAGATGGTGAGAGAGAGAATCCCCTCTAGCCTACCTACTACATACCTCCTAGTTAGTTAGACCATGATGGGGTAACCCGAGGCTGAGACCAATAACTGTAGCACCTCCGCTCCCGCATCCATCGCGGCAAAGGCATAATGTGCCCGTTCTGCAAGACGGGGTACGCGACAGCCACGGGCCTAGCACACCACCTTGAAGGAGGTAGCTGCAAGCAAGCCTCGTTCTTGAACCGCGACGAGGTGTACAAGGTAGTGCGATCCAAGGACCCCACAGGGGTCATCTCCAAGAAGCTGATCGGCTGGCACGGGTCGTCCTCGTACGAGGCCACGGACAGCACGTGGAACGGGAGTTCTTACGAGTGTTACTTCTGCCATCGCGCCTTTAGGAACCTCAATAGCTTGAACCAGCACTTGAACTCGCCCATTCGTAAGTGCACCCCGAGGCTGTTCTGTGCGTTGGAGAAGCAATAGAGAGCGATCAGGCTAATGCGACGATTTGGGTCCTAGACCAGCAGGCGCTCTACCACTGCCCTAATCGCATGAATTGCGGCCGCGAGTTCAAAACTCTGGCTGCCGTTAGTAAGTAATCCCTTCCAGGCGCATTCATACCCAACTCGCCTCCATTGCTCGTCGCAGCCCAACTATGATCCCATGACGTCCGTCTGGGAGTTGCAAATCCATGCGCAGAGCAGGTTTTCTTGCCTAAAATCGCCTTAAACATACTCAAGTGCGCATTAATGACCTCCAACTCTGCAGTGAACCACCTGGAGAGCGAGAGCTGCGCCTTCGCACGTTTCGAGACAGTGCAGAATACCGTCGGTGACATTGTCAGTGGAAACCGACGCCTCACCTTCGGCTGAACGAATCGAAACAGGCCAATCTCGCTTGGCGTCCCGTTTGCACATTTTGCCGGTCTCGAAACGCTTGGGAGCTGAAGATTTAGGATGCTTCTACATGATCTTTTCTTTTCTTTAGTGGGTACATACATAGAGGTCGGCGCGCGAGCCAGCTACCTGGGTACGTAATGTATTATTGACTTCCAGCCCTTGAGGCTCAAAGGTGGGAAATCCAAATGGAGTTTCGGGGGACCCGGCCATGCTTGGCACGGGCTTTCTTCAAGTACCGAAGGAGTGACTGGGTAAAGTTCTGACGAGAGCGGTCAGCGTATCGGAGCTGGAGCTCTGATTTGTAAATCTCTATGCTGTACTACTTAACTTATACCACTTGCATTAATGATGGGAACACATTGTCTGCGATGAAGATCATTCTCTGCTTGCATTTACGAAAACACCCAGCTGCAAGTCAGCACAGCTTGCGTCGAAGATAATCGACCAATTCTTTGCTTGTTATCTTTGCCAGGCCCTTCCACAACAGCATGACAGCAGCTTTCTCCCGTTGGACGATACAAGAGATGGGCTCGTCGCACCAAGCGGGGTAATCCGCGGGTTACCTATCACATGCATATGACAAGTACACACCAACAGGCCGATATTAGAACCAGGTATTCGAGCGCGGGTGCTGGTTGGGAGGTGATAACCTTATCTGCTGATCGGTGATCCTTAATACATACCTGCCTGTAGTGCGGTAGGATCTGAGCCGGTCGCACAGCTTAGATGAGGCGCATGAAGGGGGGAACGGAAAACGCAAATCGCAGATGCGGATGCCGTGGGGTAAATCCGGAGATGCCGGTACGGCGTCCAGATCACACCCGTTTGTATGAAGCGCGGAGAAGGAGACAAGGAAGATGTCGAAAGAAAAACAAAGGAAACCCCAGTCTCAGATATTTCCTTCTATCTCCGGGAGCTCTGAATCTGACACGCATAACAGCGCAGGGCAATAGACATCCAACAGCCCATTCACGAACGATTTTTTTTCATCGTAACGGAGAGGGACTAGACTCCAGCAGGCCGCATGGATCAGAGACATCCAATATACGCAAATAGCGATGGCATTTGACAGTGAGTAAGCCTTCTATCACCCCCGTGGGTGTATTGGTTGGCTGGTTGGGTCTAGATAGATCCAGACAGGCAATAAGGGAACTCAATATGGGCTGAACAAATTTGGTAACATCCCATAGGACTCGTCCGTTTCATCCCACGCCGGAATGGCTCCCGGCCGCTTATAGGGCAGCCCGTCGACCGTGACATCGACGTTGGCAAAGCCGTGCATGACGGCGACGCTGTGGAGGTCCGCGTATTCAGTGGAAACTCCGTCTTGAACCCAGGATCGCCAACGGGGGAGACCGAGCTTATCAGCCGTATCTTGTCGCCGGTGTCCGCCGAGGAAGTCGGCGCCATCAGATGTATTGGCTTGAATGTGAGCCCGTCCTCCTCCTGTAGTTTCTAGCTGTGGGTCCAAGGGGTTACAGAACTTGCGGAAGGATAGCTAATAGAGACGGATAGTACGCGAGCCATGCCAAAGAGGCCAATAGTAAGTACCTATATTCTCCACGTCCTTGTGTTCCCTTTTTGCCAACCTTGAGTGCCTCGGGCACTCTGCCAATGGGAAAGCCTCGGCTCTCAAGCATCTTGTCCTACCCCTTTTCTCTTGGCGTGGATCATCTCCGAATGAACAGCTGCTAAGACGAAATTCTGCAGTGAAGGTCCCTGACGTACCTATGATGTTCATGTAAGCTTCGCAATCTCGGCGCATACACTAGGCACTACATAACGCACTATGCGCCTAGACGGCACCTAACGCAGAGTCTGACATGCATATACCAGGAAACCAGCTACGGCGCTAGCAGATCCCTGGCCGGTACCCACCGTCATCCCCAGGCACACCCTGAAAGATGACTGCGCCGACTACGAAGCAGAGCTAGCCATCGTGATCGGGAAGGCATGTAAGAATGTGGCTGCAGAGGAAGCACTGAACTACGTCCTGGGTTACACGGCCGCCAACGACGTGTCGAGCAGGGCCGCGCAGATCATCCAGAGTCAAGCCTGTTACTCGAAAGGATTTGATGGATCTTGTCCCCTAGGCCCCGTCCTCGTGTCTGCGGCGGCTATGCCTGATCCCGGCGAGTTCGTCATTCGGGGTCTGAAGAACGGGGAGGTGATGCAAAGCTCCGGTCTAAGGTGTGTTATGAAGATGCAGCCAGGGGCTGTGAAACAAATTTCATGCATAAGGGTGCGCGTTGGCTGATCTGGACCACGCAGTGACATGATCTTCAACTGCGCGCAGCTTGTGAGCTTCCTATCGCAGGGTACCACGCTGCCAGCGGGCACTGTCATTCTTACAGGAACACCTGCGGGTGTCGGCTTTGGGAAAAAGCCTCCAGCCTATCTTCACGACAAGGACAAGTTCGTGGTGGAACTTCTCCCGCATGTTGGAAGCCTGTACTCGGTTTTTGAGGCTGAAAACTAGCGGTCTACGGCCGACCGCCATTGTGCAAATTCGGAAAATGGATGCCGTAGGAAGTAACAGTCGGCGTCACGATATCGTTGGGCTCGAGGCCTATGCAAAGAATAGATAGTGACGCGCAGATGCTGTTGCCCAACTGAGGTGGAGTGGGTCGCAAAAAAAAAAAAATCATAATGCATCGGGAATTTTCGATGAATCGGGCTTCACCGGAGATTGCTTCAGCCTCGCGAGGCAAAGCAAGGCTTCCGAGAACGGAGCCGCGTCGAAGCTGAATTTCGCAGTAATAAGCAGGTCGAATAGATTTCAATCCCGTATCGCACAAAATTTTTCGTGCCGAATATCGGCTATCATATAGGGTGCTCAGTCGCGTGTGTTGAAAAGGAGTGCTGAGTGGTCAAGCTCATTCGATGTCCCGCGGACCGTAGCCTACTGCGTAGCATTACTAAGATTGAATGTCAAATCTGAGCCTGGCAGGGTTTTCATGCAATGAAACGCCCGGAAAAGCGGATTTCGCTGCCGGATGCAGAGGGAACCGTGAAACCGCAAAACGACATCGACTTTCGAGGATGGTCAGAGAGAAGCATCCATTAACTCGGTCTTAGCCAAGTATCACGATGCACACACCACCATGAGGGATATATATTGGTTGATACCCCAATGCATAGTCACCTTCATGCCCTTACGTCCTGCATGACACCCTCAAGCCACCGACCAGTCTTAATTGTCGGTCCCTTGACGTCGTGCGACGGAAATGCGTCATAAACCATTGGCTAATGGGACTTTTCTGGAATATGCGGAAGTTATGGCTGATATCCAAATGGCTAGGAGTTCTAATTGAGTTAATATTACTGACCTTGCTTTTTCGACAATTTCTCTCCTTTTGCAACAGACACTCGTACGATGGTCGCCAAGGGCGCTGAGAGGCCCATCTCTAGAGCTTCTAGACTGGCAAAACATTTTAGGAAGGCAGATGCGGATGATTTAATACGCAGCCGTATTGCAAATCTGTGCCTTGGCATGCTTGCGGAGCCTACCTTTCTAAAAATGATCAGCCATGATAGGGCCAGCCAGTGCCATTCGAGGACTGCTTAGAAGCCGCATTAGCTGCCAAGTCATTTAAACAGAATGTTAAGTTAGGCAGGGTTTCTCTGGATTTGATGACCCATATTCAATTATTGACGGGAAAATTCGGGAAGGAGGAGGTCATTCCCAGCTTCAACCGCGCAAGGCGTTGACATTCGACAGAGTTTGCTTAATTCCCATGACCGTTGTTTAGTGCCACCATAAACGGCTGTACCTATCAGAGAGGAACACGCAGTCAGTCTATGATTCCCGCGGGAGGTTTTAGTCTTGGGTCTCTATTTAGATGATGCTAGTCCTTACCATAGAAGTATGTTTCGAGGCGAGTAGGCCATGTGTTACGTGACATCCTTCTCAGGACGATCAGTCTGTTGGAAGTTCCTCGAATGTAGTTTCCAAAATGGATCCTCGAAATGCAATTCATGAAATGCCGGCTGTTGTGGACTAGATCTAAAGGATGGGGGTCCTATCCAGTCGAATTGGACTACCCGTAAATTGACAAGGGGTCTGAATTAATGGCTCTGCATTTGTTTTCTTTTAGATCCCCGAGTAGGCCAATTGTAGAAGCTCTCGTTAGAGCCCTGCAAGACGGTCCTACCCGTGACAAACCGCTTGTGGAGCTGGGGCACGTTTCCACCAACCTGATCCGACATTCCACCGTGATAGCGGTCTTTCGATGATGATGTCACGGCACTGGAAGTGCCCATAGAGGGGAAGCTGTTAGCGCCCTGCGCCCCTTGGCATCGTGGGATATTCAGTCCGTATGTACCTAGGTAGGGGAGAAGGAAACGGGGCCGGGAATTCTAGAATACGGCTCTAGAGGAGCGCTGTCACACCAGAGTGCTCCTCTGCTGCCAGCACCCTAGTCCATCCTCGAGCCTTTTGTTCGACCGAGGCCAATTGGTTGATATCATGTAGAGTGTACGCGGGTAACTCTTTCAAGCCTAATCGTAACGCAATAAAGTGCAACTGGTGACGTCCCATCCCGATCTTTCCGGAGACGACATGCTCCAGGTCCCCGCGGATCGTACCTCTTGTCAATGACTACGATAAATCAACTAAAGCGAAGTCCTTCGGAGAGGAGAAGCGCTGAGGATGGCTTTTATATTGAGCATACTTTGAGTTGGCGAGCGCTTGCGCTGGCATGGGAGTATTCAAACCTCGCTAGTGTAGTATTTAGATACCTAAGGCTAGAATGGTGTATTATTATGCCAAGCCTCAGCCTAGCGCCCAAAGTCGTTGGTAATTTTTCATGGTCGAAATTTTTAGGCTTTAGCTGCGACCGCTATGGACAGTTGGTGGGACCTTTGTGTGTCGGGGTGAGATCAGTTGCCGCCGAGCCTCCTGTTTGATATTGATTGTTCTTCCTCTGCAAGAGGGAAAATTGCCATTGGGCATGGTACGTCCGGATACCAGATCCTACAGTTGGTATTGGTTCGGCAATCTCGCTAGCGATCGAAAATTGAACTTGGCCGGAGTGCCGAACTTTGTATGAAGGAAGGCAGATCCTGTTTGATGCTACACAGACGGGGTAGGCTGGTTGGATCGATGAAGCAGGATGCCTCACGATATGCATAGTTGGACCTATAGTAATATGTCGACGCGTCCTCAGTGGGGAGCCGTTGTCCTAGGTCTGTTGGGTCCATCCCGCAAGTCTAGAGCCGTATCTATCTTCGGTTCACCTAAAGGCCTCATACGCCACGGGCGGTAAAGCAACCCAGATTTAAACGATTACATAATTTATTGTGCCAATGGCGCGACAAGGGATGGGCGAGAAAAGAAAGAAGGGCCGCAAGGAGCCATCGTTCAAGCACCTAAGCACCTAAGCAGGCGGATCGACGTAGAATTACATGCATCCCATGCACATCGTGCATAAGTATGTAAGTGTGACGTTGACAAAAACGTGGAGAGGGAGATAGACGATATCGAAGAGCTGCAATAAGGGTCGGCGGAGGGTAGATGGCGTTATTTTTCGACGAAGGATTGCAGGAGCCGGAGGTCTGTCGGTGAGATATTATGTAGTATGTGGAATGGAGGAGGTAGTCACTATGTAGGCTAGGCAAGAAGTAGGCTGGCTAGAGCGGCCATGACCACGAGGTTTGGTGCCCTAATGGGAATATGCCAGTTACCTATCAAACCATTGGTATGCAGTGGCCGCTTTCCCATCAACCATCAACCATCAGCCATCAATCCTTCCTAACCTAACCTTAACCCTTAACCCCGTGGGTCGTGGAGACAGCTGACCCGTTCCAGCGGGCTGAGCCTGAGCCTGAGGCGCGGGGCGCCCCGGCGCCTTCTGGACTGGGGTTTTAGAGTTAGGTGTGTATGTATGCATCTATCCGTCGCACATGTACATGTAGGTAGTCCACGTACGGATGTAAGAATGAGCTACAGGTGTGTACATGCATTATAACCAATTGATACATCAGTGCCTACCTATACGAGGCAGGTACCTACATGTAGGCAGGTAAGGCAGGTAATAGGAAGGCGAATATGATGCGCTTTCCTATACCAAGGTTGTTCAAGGTTCGGTTAGGTCAAGCTACCTATCATTATCACACGTCACTTACTTGCTTGCTTACATATGCGTCTGTATATTTCCAACATCTTACAACATCGCAGGAACGTACGAGATGTATTTGAAATGCTTCCTTATTCACCTGCGCACAGGGTACTTACAGGTCGAGCCCACTGCAGACTCCAATCACATGCAATTGGCATCACCTCGAAGACGCTGTCAACAGTAGATCTGGAGTTCGGGATCATGATCAGCATCCCCCTCTCATGTCTGTGATTCAGGCTTCTCGGCATCCCTTTGCCAGCAATCCCGTCGACCTCGCCGTTATTCTCGTTCACCGCCCTGGCCGATGGCGCCGTCACTGTTGAGTCTCCTGATTTAGCTATGCCCGTTGAAGAGTGCTGATTGGAGGGTGCTCCATTACCAAAGCGCTAACCGTGACGACGACTATCATAGCGTCACGGCGGTAGATGGCCTAGCCGGAGAAGTGGATTCGGGTCGTTGGCTCCGATCATTCTCCATCGTGGTTAGGATCAGTATCTCTGCTCACATCTACTCGCAGCCAAGATTGCTACGCCTCCATGCGGCGAGACCAGCGTTGGAGAACCTTGGGAAGCTATAGTCTCCAAATGGCGCTCAAGTGCTTACACCGTACATACACCTTGCCATAGAGTCATTCTGCCATTCTACATGTCACTTCACCACGGACCACCACTTCTACTTCGAGGCAGGTTCTCCCGATTAGATCCAAGCCTAGCCTATTACGTAGGTGCGCATTGCCCATTTGGGAGCCTATCACGACTTTCCAGATGCGGGATGGGGGGTGCAATAACCCGTTTTGCCCATTTCGATCAGACAAGGAGTTGATTGGATGCCGCCGAGATGGGATTTGAGCACCATTACATGCTGTATGCGGTAGTTTGTGTGTACATATGATCATCGTCCCTCCTGCGCAACCGAACGTGTCGGGATGATTAGCTAGGACCTCTCTCATCAGATACGGAACGCCGTCTGTGGTTATTGCGAGTCACATCGAACGGCGTATAGCTCCATCCCCGCTTACTATCCTATCCACGTTCCGAACAAAGTGGGTTTACGAAGCTGGCGTAGCAAAGCAACTGGAACGGCACGAAGGAATACAACGTTGACTTTGGCAACGAGACTAGCTGAATCACGATCCCTTGGCTTCACCAGTGTGGGTATTGTCAATCTTCGTCACTCTTTCCCTTCGTACGAAGAGCCGAGCATGTCAAAACCCTGAACCCACTTTTGTGATGATCTTCAGGACGGACAGGCGAGCTTGATCGGCAACGTCGCCTATCGCATGCAACCCTGAGACAGAGTCTATCGCCGAAGATTTGATAGTCGCACAGCGGCGGCGCGGAGGCGCGTGCTAGGCTGGGCTGGGCTGGGACTGGCAGGGTCGATATCCAAGAGCCAAGGTCAACAAATGATATGTAGCGAGCGCGAATGCCGATGGAACCGAGCCAAGCCACCGTCAAAGAGCCAGGGCGATTGACGTAGATACTCCAAGGTAGGGCTTACCCATCATCTGCACTAGAGCGGCACCAATAACCCCAAATTCGGTTTCGCTACCCACGTGCTCTGCTCACCTCGCAGCGCCAGCCTGGGTGAGATTGTGAAATCCTTACGAAGCGCACGGAATAAGATAAGCGTGAGGTACCATACCGAACTTCGGACGCGTCGGCCCGCAATTGGTAGTTCGTTTTACGTTGGCGAAGTCATGAAATTCATGATATGACATGAGAATCGCCGCAGTAGTATAGAATCAGCATATGACGAGATGACGTCCATGATGTCAGCTAGTCGGGGACCTCTATGCTTGTGAAACGAGGGGCATCGCAGCCCCATTCGAGAACGCTTGTCTGCGACTGTGACTCAGGAACAGCTGGCTTCTCCTAATGGCCGCTTACTGCCAACTTGTATGCAAACAGCAAATCACTTAACTAATCAATCGCCAAGTGCAGCTTTTCGGGTTGCCTTGTGGCCGCCTTCACCATCTCCAATTGGCCGTGCGGACATGCTGAGCCCACAGGTACAGGTGAGATACCGAATAAGACCCTAGCTAGCTAGGATCTGCTCCCCAGACCTTGCAGGCCTCAGGCTGTCATGTCAAGAATTCAGCGCTTTGAGGAGCATGTGTAATGGGACAGCTCAGATCTTCCAGGTATGCCGTGGAAAGCATTCACAGACAACAGGCTTATCTCACTTATGACCTGTATAGCCCGTAGTGAGGGCCTGGCTCTCTCTCAGCAACTAGCGCCAAGAACTATAACCCTATGCATGCAGTCATCCCTTCAATGTAGCATAGGGCTCTGCATTTGGAAAATGTCAACCTGGCTGTATGTAGATAGCTGCTTGTTCAGTCCGAGATGATACCCCTCGACGTCGCGAGGGGCCAACCCAGGGTCATATGTATCTGTTGTGCAATACAGGCTATAGGATACGCACGAGCTAAGAATAGACTAAGAATAGACGTGAGTGTCTGACTGACCTCAACGTTATCGTCTTGGGATCCATTGAGCTGGGCTAAGCTCCCGAGCTAAGACCCTACCTGCCTCTACGCACGATCCTTTGCTCGTATAGAATATTCCTCAATATTCAGAGCGTCATGCATGGATGGCATTCTCGATCCCCTCGTTTATTTCGCCGGTTTCCCATAGCCTCACTTCTCTTTTCTGCTGCATACATACATGGAATTGCTGTCGGCGCTCGCCTCCCGTGGGCTTTGGCTGCCTTCAATTTCCCCTCTGCCCAATCCCCTCACGAACATACGTTGTACAAGTGCATTGATAAGGTACCTTGCAGGACATAAGGCTACAATAGAGTGGCATGTAATTGACCTGTCAGTCCGTGACCTAATTTTTTGAGCTTCTTCACCTCGGGGTACAAAGTGACTTTCAGTTAGGGTATTGGGAAGATACAGGGTATGCAGGTATGTATGTACAGATGGGTATGTAGGTGGAAGAGCCGCATCGGGTTAGTACCTAGTGTTGAGTTGCTTCGATGTTTCAAGCAACTATTCCCGTCGGCTGGACAATGGGTTAGGTAGATAGTCCCGATAAGTTCATGTCATATCTATAGCAGAGTAGTATTACGCCGAGTTGACGTGTTGGACGATGGTGAAAGAGGATGGCCATCAAGGTAATCAAGGTAAATGAAAAAGGCATGTAGTATACAAATGCCGTACCAAGGTCAGGGTTTACCTGCGAGCACATAGTGTTTTTGTCTACGGCACAATTCGCTGTCAGCAAAAAAATCCCGTTTCCTAATAATTCCCAGGTGCCTCGTGACCCTAAATCATGCCACACCGCTGGATGCAACGGTATCTAGGTACCCATTTTCAAATCCCTCTTTTAGTCTTTTTTTCTATTTTCTTTTTTTCTTTTTTGTATTTTTTAATATTCTCAATATTTTTTTTTCCCTCTCCTCAACCCCCCTTCTATTACCACTTCCCCTCTTTTAGTGAGGTTATGCAAAACCCACATATGCGCTTTTCAGGCTTCCTTTGACAAGATTGGGCAGCTTTTCTTCTCGTAGCCTGCCTACGATGGTAAAGTATCAATCGTCTAATTTATCGATTTTGTATTTTTAGCTTTTTCTTTTCTTCTTCTTGCTTCGTAGCTCCCCCCTGCCCCTGGCCCTAGACCCCCGACCTTGTGCCCTGACAGTTGAGTGGATGGCCTTGTACTATCTTTCCCATCATCGAAAAAAAAAAATGTTCAACTACTTACCTAGGCGTCCATGATGGGCACATATATAAAGTTGGTCCCCATCCCAGCTTAAATAGCCCACCCTTCCTACGTAGAAGATCAACAGTCTCACGGGCTTGACCAAAATATTTAAGCAGCTCGTCTCCCACTCCGTACTTCCAAGACATCCACTCGTCTGGAGTCATCTCAAGAAGACAATCTCATTACCGCTTCACAACTCTCCTCATACCCACTCATACTCTGTCTACACTTCTTCATAGCCAAAGACACAACTGTCTTCCACCTCAGATAGAACTCGTCTACATAAAAAGTGACGCGTTTCACTTATCAAGACACACACCTAGACTCAACTACTACCTAAGCCATTTTCGGCCACTGTCCGTCACCATGTGCGTCAAGGAGGATCAACCTCTCGTCGACCAGTGCTGCACGTTCTGCTGCAAGGCAGTCGACTTCGGCACCCACGACTACTGCGGTAACAACTATGCCTGCCCACGGTGTCCCGATTAGGGGGCTCGCCCTTCCATCGGATGCAAGCCACGGGAGCCATGCTCGACGAACACCGTCTGAATGGTTCCGCTTCGGCTACTGTCTCCCAAATTAAAAAATCAACATCTCTTACTGCATTTACCCCCTAAAACCTTACCTTCACACACAACGACGCACACACACGACGTACTTTTGAGAGAGCGCTTCCCGCTTTTTTGTTTTCTTCAGCAGCAAGCCATCCTATCCTTTAAGTTGTAGGCCACGGCGTGGGGAGCAGACAGAACCCGCTTCGAAGGAACAAAGAAAAAAAGTTCGGCACCAAAACCAGCATCCCCCGGCAACCCAAAAACCGTTTCCGTACAAAAGAGGCCGCGGCGCACGCGAACTCGGTCACTTACGGCCTCTAACCTCACAATTTGCTCTCTACTGTCCTTACAGAGTACCCAACAAAGCAACACGTCTTCACCTGGGTGGCCACCCCGCATGCAAGGCTGACGATGTGGACGGCGTAGCGTGTGACACCTTGCCTCTGAATACTCCCCAAGGATGGGTTGTCCTGCGCTGCTGCTGCTGCTGCTGCTGCTGCTGCTGCTGGGGGGTGTGGTCGAGAGCCTGCGTTGGTTGTATCACGTATGCTGCATGCTGCAACTGCACTGCAACTCCTCGTTACCACACGTTCGCTGCCCACCCCTCCCACGCACCTTGTTCGTTATGGCTCACCTCGACGCTTCATGTACCCTTGAACTCTACCCCTCCTGTACCACTCTCGTTGCATAGCCATGCGTTTGCGTTGGTTGCTTTTTTATTACTTTTTTTTTGTCTCTCTTCTCTAGTTTTCTTACGTATCCCTGATTTGGTTATTCCCTCTTCGTCGTTGTTGTTGGCTTGGGACAGGCAAGCCCCTGGGATGCGAACTGGAGTTCATATGGAGCAGCGCGCAAGGATTAGGGGTTTTTCTGGTTATGTGACATTTGGGCGCTGCAAAGAGCAAGGAACTGAACATCATGTATTGGGGCGCTGGGTCTACGGTTGATTTTATTTTGTTTTGTTTTTCTCGCTTTTCCAACACTTTACTCTTTCCTAGGTACGGGACTACTTGGAACGGCTTCTGGACGATTTTTCTTTTCTCCGTTCCTACCCCCCACCACCATCTCACACTGCTCCCCAATGTTCCCGGCAAGCTGGCCATGGCTAGCTGAGGATGGCTCCACTTGCTATGGCGCCGGACGGGCCCGCATCACGGCGGGATTTCCCTTTTGCCTGCTCTCTTCCTTAGTCAGGATCACGGTGTTATAGGACCCTGGGCGGATAGCAGAGTCAAATCGGACAGCCGGGAGCTGGGGTGTGTAAGAGGGTGCCCGGAGCCTTGTTTGGGAAGGGCGTTGACCATGGTTCGGGTGCGTTAGCGGAAGAATTGGGACGGCCGCCAAGGTTGAACGACTACTACGCCCACCGGAAGTGTTCAACTTAGCATGGGATGGGGAAAGTCTAGGAAGGGAAATTGATTTGTTTCGGAGGAGGAATGACATCGAGAACATGTGATTTCCATCTATTTTCTTATATCGATACCTTGTCACGCGGGCAATTTGGGATGATTGTGCTTACTCTCGATGATACCAAGGCATGCTATGAGAACCAAATCAATCAATGAATGCATAAACCATGATACCTTCTATCATACCCCAGAATCCTGTCTTCTCTCTATGGCTTGCCTCTCCTTCCGTGACCCACCCCTGCGATCCAAAGCATGGCATGGCAATCCCCCGTCCGACTGGCATGTCGAAGGTCTCGCCCCCCAAATATAGTCCTGTCGGCCCCCATCGACCATCGGCGCCGCAGCGCCTTCGGTTCATTCGGCGACCGTAGGGCACGGCAGTGGCGGGCAAATCCTGTCGGAGTCGATGGGACCGAACATGGATCAGATGGGTGAATCATGATCATGACGCTGATTACTTCTAATATGGGGTCCGTCTGACACGCGTCTATGTTTCGTCCATGACTACCTACAGTACTGCTATAGATCCTGCTTACAGGTTGCCCTATACCTACGTGCGTGTAACGTGCTTACGCCGCACCGAGTCTTGCAGCTACAACAGACCACAGCTAATGGGCAACAACGCCCAGTGCCGCATTGTGTTTCCCTCTTTCGGATATATGTTTCGCGGTATTATACGGGATTGCGGGTTATGGATTACGAGATATATAATGTCTCGCGATAGAATGGCATTATAGGCAAGCCTGGGCCACGTAGCTCCCTTTTCACACCTATGATTATACACATACATCATCCATCACGTACATGAGCTATTAACCCACGAACCGGGATGGACCATGGGAACCAGCGAGCCTATGCCTTGCCATTATTGCACGTATCCTCGGCATAATGAAACAGAAAGGACTCGAATTTTGCGTGAATCAGGACAGGGGTGCCTCGACATCATCATCGGGAAACTGACGAAAACAGACGGCACTGATCAGAAATGCCATGTAGCCCCCGTCCATCCCGGGGATTAACTAAGTAGTATCGATAGAAGGGTTGCCCTGCTGCCCACCCTACTGTCACCCACTAGGGCGAACGTGTTGCCCATCTACGGCCGAGATCCAATCAGCCCGAACCCGGAGGCGAACCCGACTCGATCGTACTTAGGTTCGGTGGGGAGGATATCGAATCATCGATGTGCGTTCTGATATCTGATATGCTCTTTCTCTGATGGCAATGAAACCCCAGCGAAAATCATCGTCATACGGCAGGCTCTTGGGTAGCCTACCTACATAGGTACCTACCTCTACCTACCTAGGTACCTAACCTACATACGGCAAGGTGAGGGTGACGAGGAGGAGGAGGAGGAGCCAGAAGGCGCGCCGCGTGTTCTCGTTATCGCAGGATGGGAGCTTGGGATTCGCCTGCTTCCACTTGACAGCTGTGGTTCTCCTTTATTGTGACTGCTATCTCTTTCCCTTTTTGGTGAAAGGATTGCTCGGCCGACAGATGGGTGGCCTTACACATACATGCGCACGTCCACATGTAGGTACCTACATGGCAAACGGGAGTCCAACCAAAAAATCGCATCCGCATCATCTAGGAGGCAAAAACAAAAGAAAATAAGCAAGCGGACGTTCGAGGACGAGCCAGCCCCCCCTCCACCAGCCTGCAGCGATTAGGTAGTCCCAGCCCTGTAGGATGGACGCTAGCGGGCGAGTTGCAGCATGCATGGCAGCAAAGCAGCAGACTTGGCGATGTCGCGTTGGAAGGGGGCGAGGGTTCTTGTTGAGTTCAGTGGAGCACGGACGGACAGGGTGTGTGTGGTCAATGCAGCGTGAATCGTTCCTGTCCTGTCCGGTCCTGCATAGCGGGTTGCAGGAGAGTAAATGTAAGCCGGCTCTCTCATTCGACCGCCATTGCCTTTTGTTCCTAGCTACCAGCGAACTGGCTTGCAATACCTTACTACTAGGCTACGGCCGCGCGGGCGAACTAGACTTATGGGGAATGGGATTGACGGTCTGTGCTCCCAAGAACCCTCTCCGCCCTTCTGCCGGTGCAACGGGCACCAGAGAACGGCACCAGGGCCGGCAACAGGTACGATACGTGTGTGTAAGTGCGCGTACGTGTGTGGTTGTAGGGGGAGGTAGCCAACCAGACTAGCCGTCCGGGGTAGCTAGCTAACTTAGCTCGCAGCATTCTCGTCAGACCTCCCAAGTTGGAGGAATCGACGGATCTTGTGGAGCCAAAAGGTTCGAATTGGGCATCGCTGCGCTGCGCTGTTGCCTGTTGTGTAACGCGTAAATCATCCAGGATGTGGACGAACTGAGTGGCCGCGAGCTATTAGCCAGATATACGTGTGTGGGTTATGTGGCATACCTAGGTCAAGGTTCGCGGAGGAGGTTCGAAACGACGATTTGGAAGACAATACCTAAACCGGCATACCTTGGAAAGAGGGGTACATTTGTGTTCAGCACGCAGGGAGGGTCTAGGGGGCCAGAGCCACATTGCTACTTGATGGTCCACTTGGCTAGGATAGGTGTGAGTTGCGAACATGGCAATGGGGAGGGGATTAATCAATAACACCAAGGTGAAGAGGCCCCCTTGGATCCCATATTGTGGGAATGGACCGGACGCAGCACGCGAATCGTGACGGCTTCTGGCGGTCGCCGCTGGCTTTCTTGCACATCAACTCCCAGGGCAGACCCGAAATTCACCGACCTCACCTTGAGGGGCCAAGGGCCCTGTCTAGGAAGCCATCGATTCCTGCATGCAGGTCGACCGAGTTGGGAAGACATTACTTAAGCAGCACATGCCAAGCGATAGCAGCGCAGATAGCCTGGCCCACAAGAATTCCCAATGTTTGGATTCTCTGGTGATGGAGTTTCTGCTGAAAGGGCGTTACTTTGGGGAACGGGTTTCCCCATGACCTTGATGTTCCTTCGATCGTCGATGCAGGCACATATCTTTTGTCTGACCCAGCATTCATTAGTCACATATCACATTTTGATATCTCATCTCCTCTGGGGGATCCAGCCTAGTGGAGCTAGTCCCCATGACAATACCATGACAATAGAACCGTCTTACGTCCAATACAACTCATCAGGCCACTATTCGACATAAGCATAACTTGAATGTGAACCGGGTACGGCAGATGATCCTCCATGCAACATCCCTCCTTACAAGAAAACTCCAGGCCGGCCCGAAAGGGTATCACTTCTAAACAATAAACAGGTTCGCCCGTTGCAATGCGTATTTCCAAATATTTGGTACCGTGACGGAGCTTCGTGGTGCATCATTCCTCGATTCAGTGGCCTCGGCCTGGTGACCCCCACACGCATCCAAGCTTCACCTCCAAAATTTAGTTACCGTACATATGAAGCGTGACCGGAAATAAATAGATATTAACTCACGTCTGCAATCCTTGGTTATGCTGTAGTAGCGTACGCGACGAAATCGTCTGATGATCGCCGCGTGAGGCTGGCGCAGGACCTGGTTGGAACAATCCGCGACGCTCAAATGATTCAGTTTTCCAAGCGTTCCAGTGGTCGGCAGATGCCTCGGCACCTTATCAATAGAGACTCATGAAGACGGCGGAGATTGACGACTTGTCGTACTTGACGTACTTGCCCTTGCCTTTGTCAATTTCGTGGTAACGGTCCCAGAAGCGGTTGTAGAGAGGCTCGAGCATTTGCTGCACGTCTTTAGCGAACATTGTCCTCACTTCCTTTTCCATGCTGTACGACTTGTGCCGAGCTACTAATTCATCGAAAGTAGCATTGAAGAGTTGGAACTTGGCCTTGATACTGTCCTTGTCCTTGCTGCTAAGCCCCTTCAGGATCGACGTGGACTCGGACGAACCCGAAGGTGGCCGCTGGGACCGGTTTGTGTGGATTGCGTCCAACAGATGCATTGACACGTCCTTGCACGCGTCGGCATAATACATCTTCGCCTTTTTGCGGTAAGTATCCAAGGCGCCGAGCTTGCTTTCCAACAGCGGTTTTAAATCGGAATCTCGAATCATACGTTCGACGATGGTGACACTGTTGGCCAGGAAGACGCCCCAAAGGGACTTCCCCTTCAGTAGCATCCTAGCCTTCTGCTCGAGCGCCGACATCAACGCCTCTATCGTATCGGCGCAATAATGCGCGAATATCTGCTTCCCGTCGGCACCGATGTCGAACGATGCCAAACTGGGTATCCCGTCCGTGCTAGCGTTCGCCGCGGCGCCCGACTTCCACCCACCGTCGCCTAGCGAGATCATAATGCTGGATATTGGCCTGAGGAAGTCAACCATGGTTTGCAAGCGTTGCATCGTCTCTGAGACGACGGGGACAGGCGAGCCGTCCGAAGGAAGAACTTGCATGCCCCCCACTCTCCGCTTGGTATCCTCGAGCAGCTCGGCAAGTGAAAGCTTGCCGGTCTCGCGTACTGGTTTTAATGCGGCAGCAAGGGTCGCCTTGAGTTCCCCTGTGCGCTCCTCGATATTGTTGGAGAGATTGGACATAATCTCGGTGACCTCATATGCGAGATAACAGTCAGTGTTGAGATGGGCCTTGATGTGATTGTTTAGCTCTCGGAGCGTTCTCGCCAATTCAGCCAGCGGGGCTTGACAGGTCATCTGGAAAGCCGGACCCCAGTCCTGTCGCATAAATATGTTGCAGATGTTGTCGTATTCGGCAACGAACAAGCCTTCCATTGCCTGCGCATACATGCCAATTCCATTGGTACCGGCCCGGTAGATGGCATCAGGGCTCTTCTTCTTTGCCGTGTTCACACTCGCGTATGCAAGATTGACTAAAGTCTGCGATAGATATTGCCCTCGCACATCGGCATAGATTTTGATTAGCGGGTTCTCGGACAACGAATTACCGGCTACATAAGAGTTCATTAAGCTCAACCGCGAAATCTTGTCTTGTGACAGCAGGGGGAATGGTGTGTTTTTGGTCGTGTATTGCAGCGGCTCAATTGAGCGCGGAGTCTCCCCTCGCAGCATCTTGTCAAACGAGTTTTCAAGCTGGGTATTGCCAGACTTGATCAAGCGCTGGAGGTCAGCCATTGTCTGCTGGTTCGCTCGTAGGTTTGAGGCCTTCATGTCTGCTAGGGCCTTGTTTAATCGTTTGATCGAGTTAAGGTAGTTGGATAGCCCGGCCTTTTCGGGGCCCTGGCGGATAATTGCTTCTTCATCATTCTTTGAGTCGGCGGGCTGGCGAAGGCGCTCGATAGCTGAGAGAACTGCGTCGATGTCTAGGAGGATTCACAAAAGTCAGCAATCAGCATGCAGCATTAAGCATAGGAGGTTGGGCGGTGGTGGGTAGACATGAACGCACTGTTCCCTAAGGTCTGAAGTTTCTTCGTTTCACCAGTGAGAGGACCCGACACTTCGCGTACACTCTTCCCAGTAGCTTCCAATCTCGCCAGACATGCTTTGATCTTCTTGGTTAATTGAGATGTCTTCTCCAGTCGCGAGTTAAGCACATCGACCTCGGCGCGGGCTTCCTCGTCCGCAGCATGGCGGCCATTGGCGAGTCCTACGGCCATGGTCCGTTCTACTTCACTTCCTACTTCCTACTTCCTACTTCCTCCTCTATCAGATGCAGCGCAAAGTCGCAAGCCAGCACGCGACGCTAAAAACACAGCAATACGAAGGTTGCGATTGTAAATGTTGATGTTAAGTTTAGGTTTACGGCGTTTGGATCCGTCGCCGCAGGAATTAGGGAGGTATTGCTTCGTCAGGATGACGGCAATGCGCTACAGCGATATGGACACGAATTTGTGGCTGGTTTTGGGGGCGGCTTAGGCTCACCTCGGCTGATTCCGCAGGTGCTTAGGCCACTAAACTACCGCCTATACTCGTCCTGATACACTGATAACGCAACGCTTTCACCGGTCGCTTCGTCACACCAATCAATTTGTTCTCAGAACACGATTTTCCTGACCGAAATGCACGGATGAGATGATTCAAGGTTGGTGATTATAGCACGTTTTGTATACATAATGCGGCACTAATTATATGTAGGCTTATCTTTGACTTTTATATATTCGCACATTGTCTGTATCAATGAATTTGTTCTCTAGTATGAAAGCACCCCTGGTTCGGTAGGTAGGATCAGTGACTAAGGAAAGTTGATTGAGATTGTTCGTAGAGCCACTGAAGTACAAAGTGATTCCTTGTATTCGTATAGCGGTGTGACGTTTTGGCTTTCTCAGTCAAAGATTGATAGGTAGATACGTATCTCCCTAGTAGGTAGCTGGAAACAACATTGAATAGAACCAATACAAGCAAACACTAAACTCTTCAATTCCTGGATGGGCACTATTCAATGTTATTAGGGGTCTCTAGCGCTGAGGAGCAAGGGCGGGTGTGGGGTAGTTGGGCTTAGGTAATTGGAAGCTAGATTCAGGGGTGCTGGAGATAATCGGGCGAAATAGCTTACCGTATTTGGACTTAATAGAGTGGGTATCTGCAACCACTTAAACGCGAAACACGAAAAACGCGGTCAGGAACGCGACGTGGATTTTTTATTCCCCACTGGCCCCTTTCCTAAACAACCAAATTCAATCCATATCGTCAATCTCCCCACTTGTGACTTGTCCGCCCATACCTCCTTCCCCAAGATAATTATCTGAGGAGTATACCGACGTACTCACTATTGTCACTGATCGTCTTGTTTCTCTAGAAAAGTCAACTACGGAAGAATTGAGGCATCATGGACAGTTTTCTGCTTCGGGATGAAGCGGCCAAGGAGCGTGTTCGCTTGGCCGAGGAGTTCCTCGATCCTCGTAAGCTCACCGGAAGCCAAAACAAAAATTCCAGTATGATGCTAACAGATGTGCTGGTGGATAGATGATCAACATGCGAGGAGCTACAGATCCGATATTATTCTAATGCTTCAGAAAAACCAAAGACGACTAGTAGTTAATATAGACCACGTTCGCGACCACAACACAGAGCTTGCAGACGGCCTACTATTCGATCCATTCGATTATACCTTGGCCTTCAATCATGCGCTCAAGGAGATCGTAAAGACCATCCCACAAGCACGACCAGATCAGACTGACCCGGATGTCCTGTACTACTGTGCTTGGGCAGGCAGTTTCGGCCTCAATGCTTGCAATCCGAGGACACTATCGTCTAACCACTTAAACCATATGGTATCGATCGAAGGTATCGTCACAAGATGTTCGCTCATCAGACCGAAAGTCGTCAAGAGTGTACATTATAACGAAAAAAAGAACATTTTCCACTTCCGCGAATATCGCGATCAAACCATGACCAATGGCGTAACCACGTCAAGTGTCTACCCTCAAGAAGACGAGGAAGGCAATCCACTTCTTACAGAATACGGATTCTGCACATACAGAGATCATCAAACCATCTCAATACAAGAAATGCCCGAGAGAGCCCCTGCCGGTCAACTCCCCCGTGGTGTGGACGTCATTCTAGACGACGATCTCGTTGACAAAGTAAAACCGGGTGACCGAGTCCAGCTTGTTGGAATCTTCCGAACTCTTGGAAACCGAAACACGAACCATAATAGCGCACTATTCAAGACGATAATCCTAGCGAACAATATCGTCCTTCTCTCTTCCAAGGGAAGCGGAGGTGTAGCAACGGCTACTATTACCGATACCGACATTCGCAATATCAACAAGGTCGCTAAGAAGAGGAACGTCTTCGAACTTTTGTCACAATCACTAGCCCCTAGTATCTTCGGTCACGACTATATCAAGAAAGCGATTCTGCTCATGTTACTTGGTGGTATGGAGAAGAACCTAGAGAATGGCACACATCTGAGAGGAGATATCAACATTCTTATGGTTGGTGATCCTTCAACAGCCAAATCTCAACTTCTGCGCTTCGTGCTCAATACTGCACCACTGGCCATTGCCACCACTGGTCGTGGCTCTTCAGGCGTCGGTCTAACAGCAGCCGTCACATCAGACAAGGAGACTGGTGAAAGGAGACTGGAAGCAGGTGCTATGGTTATGGCAGACAGGGGTGTCGTCTGTATCGACGAGTTCGATAAGATGTCAGATATCGATCGAGTTGCCATTCACGAAGTTATGGAACAGCAAACCGTCACCATCGCTAAGGCTGGCATCCACACGTCGCTCAATGCACGTTGCAGTGTCATTGCGGCTGCCAACCCTATTTTCGGCCAATATGACACTCACAAGGATCCTCACAAGAACATTGCCCTCCCAGACTCTCTTCTGTCTCGTTTCGATCTTCTGTTCGTCGTCACGGACGATATTGAAGATACCCGAGATCGTCAAGTCTCCGAGCACGTTCTACGTATGCATCGTTACCGACAGCCCGGCACCGATGAAGGCGCTCCAGTTCGAGAGAACGCCCAGCAAGCTCTTAGTGTTGCGCTACAAAGCCAGGACACTACTCAGCGAACAACCGAGGTTTTCGAAAAATACGACGCCATGTTGCATGCAGGCGTGACCATTACTTCCGGCCGTGGCGCCAACAAGCGACGCGAAGTCCTCAGTATCCCCTTCATGAAAAAGTATATCCAGTACGCGAAGACGAGGGTCAAGCCTGTGCTAACCCAAGAGGCTTCGGAACGTATCGCAGAGATATATGTGGGCTTGCGCAATGACGAGATGGAGGGTAACCAGAGGAGGACATCTCCTCTGACTGTGCGTACCTTGGAGACGCTCATCCGTCTCGCCACAGCGCACGCCAAATCCCGGCTTTCCAACCGAGTAGAAGAGCGGGACGCCCTAGCAGCCGAGTCTATTCTACGCTTCGCCTTGTTCAAAGAAGTTGTCGAAGACGAGTCGAAACGAAAGCGCAGACGGACCCAGCGACTCGAGTCGGATTCATCGAGCGAGGATAGCGATGATGATGATGATGAAGACCGTGGTGATACTGCGTACAGAGGATCGACAGCTCGTAGTAAGACCGCGTTATCTACCCGAACAACTGCTCGAGGTCAGATATCGACCAACGGCAGCCGCCGCACAAATGGCACGAACGGTCGCAAGGCACCAAGCTCCCCCGAACCAGCAAATGATGATGGCGATGAAGATAATATCTACAACGCCACACCACGACGCTCGAACCGAAGCGGAGCCGCCTCCTCGTCGAACGCGCCAGCCACATCTCAAGTCTCTTTCGCCTCCTCGGTGCCCGCCTCGCAGCTCGAGACACAGGATGAGGAAACGCAGGAGGATGCGGAGCTTGCTTCCGAAGCAGCAGACCTAAACATCGATACCCCAATTACCCAGGAGAGACTGGCTACATTCCGAACTGCTCTAGGACAGCTTCTGAGCACGGATCTATTCGACGACGACTCGGCAAATGTGAGCGATGTCATCGAGGCAGTCAATCGACGCATAGAAGGCAGAGAAACGGCGTTCTCGAGAGAAGAGGCTGTTAAGGCGCTCAAGAAGATGGACGATGCGAACCAGATTATGTAAGTGACTATCCTCCCCTTCCCTTTCCCTTTTCAAATTAGATGAGGCAACATGAATGCTAATGCGACACACAGGTACACGGATGGCAACTTAGTGTACAAGATCTAGAGGCTGTGCTGGTTACGACGATTATGGCGGTTAGACGATCCATGAGAATGAGAAATAGACGACGGCTGGCGGCGTTTGTCTGGGAGTTACGAATTTGTGCTTGTTTGACTGCGTTAGCATCGTCAGGTTGTGTGTAATGTGGTCAGGCCATAGGTTAAGAACTTAATATGACGAGCCATGTTGCTTGATGTTGACTTGGAATGCTTTGGATGGGTTATACCAGTAAAACGCGATACACCACTTTCACCTAAACTAGTACCATATCGTAACTACTCTATACCATGGCATCTAATCAACCACTCGAGAAAGCTCCGATATGGCAATGTATCTTCCCCTTGGTTGACCGGGGTTCCTATTGATAAGACTCGGTGAGGCCAGTCAACCTTTAGCAACCAAGTCTCATCAGTAGCATAATGCACATTAAAGGTGTAGATGTCCTCGAACTGGATGAAAAGCAGACGATTATTATTAATTAAAGGCAGGTAAATACAGCAAGAGGCAGTGCAATTCTCACGAACTCGCCAACAAGAGTTTGACATGCCAAAAGGCTGCAATCACCGATCACTGCACACCATTCACATTCATACAAACTCATGCGAGGGCCACCATGGTCAAAGGGATATCAAACTCGTTACAAGAGACTATTCTTCAATGCTTAACACCTGAAACCCAAGTGCCCTGAATCTCGCCGCAAATGTAAGCAGGGTATTGCGACTCTCTCTTCCTAATGCAGAGCCCGTTGAAATGAAACAGTCTTTCTTTGAGCCATGATGACGTGATGGCTGATTTCGGTATTCATTAAGAGAGGCCTTTGCCTCACACTCAGTTGCACGATGATGTGCATAGTTCCCTTATAGTAGTAGTACATGCCGTCTCGAGAAAGCCCAGATCGGGTTGTCAAATAGGCTTTTCAAGTCGGCGAGATCGAACCGTATGATGTAATTATGTCGAGAACAAGGGATGGTTCCTCTTTTAGAGGAACATAGGTAAAGGTAGGTAAAAGGATTAGGCCGCCTCATCGCCTTCCATCTTCGCAATCCACTTGGGCATCGTTCCGAATTTCTCCTCAAAGGTCTTCTGGAACTTCTCGCAGTTGACCCACATCGCCGAGCCCTCCTTGTGGTAGGTATAGCAGTTTGTGAATATCTGGCGGACGTCGGTTAAGAATTCTTGCTCGTCCTGGTATTCCCGGCGGTCCATCTTGGCCTTGATCGTGCTAAGATCCATCGGCTTTTTGATCTTCTCCAGGTAATCCGGCACTCCATCCTCGACAGGTCGGACGGGTTCACGGAAAGGACCGACTAGGCGGGTCCAGAAGCCTATCGTTATTGTCTCAATATTAGAAACTAGCAATTGATGTGATAGATCTCAGAATTAGTATAGAGGCATATTCAAAATGGAACTTACCAGGTCCGGATAACATCCTACCCAACAAGTCTGCGCAGAAATTCAGTTTCTGATCAGCCGAGTACTGCTGCTCGTCAGCGTGACTAATACTGGATCGTTTGCTCTTAGCTGGCTTCACCGACGCGGGAAGCGACGATCTCGAGGCCGACTTCTTTGGCGTAGGTTTTCGTTCAGTCTGAACTGTTCGAACCGGGATGACATCTGAATGACGATGTTTCGGCGCCTTGTGGTGGGAATCGCCATCGCTTTCCTCAGTTTCAAGGTAGTGTACATTCTTTCGCTGAGTGTGACCGGTGGGGGATGAAATAGGATTAACTTGTATTACGGGAGAGGAATTGAGATGGCTCATAGCAATGACGAGTTCACTCAAAACCTCCTGTGGGAGCGATTTGGTGAACTCCTGACGTGATTCAGATGACCTAATGTACTCGGCGGCCCAGTTCAAAAGGAGCTTACGAATGGATGAGCCCTCGGGGGCGTCTTTCCAAGCTTGTACAAGGAGGGGTGTGGCTGGGATGTGTTGAGTGACTCGTCTACATTCAGCCATGGCTGCAAGGGCTTCGTTACAGAGACCGTCAATTCCTAGCTCATGTCCAAGATTCCAGGTCGCAATAAGAACCTCATAACCAGGGAGAGCTTCGACGTCAGTGAAGAGCCTGCCAGTATATAGGAAGTTCTGGACAAGCCCAAAGACTTCAGGAGTCGCTTGGGGTAGTTTGACGACGTGTTCGAGCTTATCTTGTTCAACTTCCTCACTCTGCTTGTCGGCAAAGTGTTTACGGTAAAAAGTAGATTTGGCGCAAAGGAAATCCTTCTGGATGCCGAAGGGGATTTCCTCCTCGCCAACTAGGATGACTACAAAGATGACATGGGGTTGACTATGTGCAAGTTAGAAGAGAGACGATAATTCGGATGGGGCCATCAACTTACAGCCACGAGAAAGTGGTAGGAGGAACTGCAATATCTGCCACTATGCTGGCTCCCTCCGCTGTCGCCTCAGCTTCTGTCGCCATGTTGCACACCTAGACGGATGAGGCGACGTTAGATCCGAAACAAGAGGTCAATTGATTAAGTGGGTTAGAGACAGCGGGCTGCGTGCGACGACTTATGAATAGGGGTAATGAGACGTAAGAAAAGTGAGCAGAAGAAGCTATCAATCGAAAGTTCTGGACGATGTGTCGATTGTGTCGAGAATGGCGGAATGGCGAGTTGGGATGAAGACGCGACGAAGTGAGGTGCAGGGAATCAAAACAACAAATACGGTATTTGAAGCAAGATTCGCACCGGGTAGCAGTGACTTTATGTCGAAGACGAGTGAATTGGTGACCGAATGCGTGTGACTGTATTCACCTTGACTCTTATTGTTCACCTCATCAGAGACTCATCAGGGCGAAGAAGCGCCAAGCCACGGTTTTCATAGCAGCGCTAATGTATGCCACAGCTATCGCGCTGGCTACAACCCTGGCGGCGCCCGTGCTTAGAGGAATTCACTGCAGACCTGAGATATGAGAACTTGGCTCGATTGGGTGAGCTTGGTAGGTTGAGCTACTCAATTCCTGATTGTACTGTTGAGACCAACGATGAAATTGATTTAATAAGGATTGTCGATGGAATGAATTCTGGCGTGAGGTCAGTTTCGCAGTTTCGCAGTTTCGCAGTTTCATAGCTGCCACTGAAAAAAAGAGCAGACGGCAAGTCCAGTCCAGTCAGGGGTGACAGGGATACACATCAGCCTCCAATGTAGGTACCTTGATACCTAACGTTACGCACGGCCACAAATCTGATCAGTGCTCTTGCTCACCTCGTCCACTTTACTCACCTTCTACTCACCGTGCTATCTGCAATCGCGGGGTTCTAGCGCCACCAGGTGTCACTTCTCCATCGTCACCCACCTGCCGTAAGTTATCATAGAAGGACCCGTAATCAGACGAAATAACAATAAGTTTGCACATATTTATGAGTGGGTAGGCATCATCACTATCTGAACAGCAAACTCGAGAACAGTGCCAACATATAGTGAGTCTATTATCTAAGATAGGATGGGAACTACAAGGAAAGAACCAAACATCCGTGATGTCGGCAAACACACTGATAAGTACTTACCTCAGTAAGCACATATGTATTTGATGTTTCTAGCTCTACTTGTTTATAGTCTTATCTTGTATTCATCTGAACAACGATCTCGGGTCCAGTTTTTTTGGCTACATCTCAATCAGGAATGCTGGGTACCTGATATGTATGAGACCAACTTGGAACTACCTAAACATTGTTGTCAAACTCCAATATATGCCTTAAACTTCCACCGTATAAGTCACTCTCGATCTCTGTGTGAGTGTCCAGTGTCCATCTCTAAATAGAAACACAGTTTTGAGATCACATTTTTAAGTATATCATCCAGCGTTTAATACTCAAGTTCCTACTACTAACCATCACCTTAAAGTCGAATGTCCTACGACTACCAGCTACGTGGTCTACCGCGGGGTGATGAGACCACGTATAACAGACAAGCCACGACGACATATCCCATTAGGTGGGCAATGAGTCTAGTCAGGAACCTCGCTGGAACGTATCCTCTACGCGGCACCTAGTCAGAATAATGACTTGGAACTGGTTAAATCGTCTCTCATGAGAATCCATGTACGTAGAGTTGACTTTCTATTTGTCAAGCATAAGAGGTGGTTATAGCATCTAGGGCACACGTCACATATAATCATCGATTTTGGGTATTACTGATCTAATGTTGCTAAGACTTTTCAGCTTGGGTTCAGTGGCTCGAGGATCAACGCCCATCGAGTCGTGGCGGGTGGCGCTTGGCCTCATAGTAGTCTAAGTCCATTGTCTCCAAAACTCGCATATCTCCATTGCTAGATCATTGCCTCTTTCCGACTCGCCTCGAAGCTAACTGGCTGCTGTTAGTGGGCTATAACGAAGAGAGCTAGCAGAGGTGCTCGCTGCCCAACACCACAACCAGCACGGTCTAAATGCACACCCGTCCATTCGCGATGGCTATACATAGGATAAGCAGTGTATTTTCGTCTCGAAAGTCATATGAAATTGGCATGCTGTGAGTAATCTGCTGACCAATGCTGCCGGCACATTCAGCAGCAATATACCGTGCGTCTGCTCCTCGTCTCCATGCCAGAAACCTACTTAGCCCTAAGATAGCGAAATAAGCTACGGGTAACCCCAGATAAAACCCGCCTCTTGCCTATTTCCCCCCAACTGCCCCGAGGGGATCCAGATCGTGCGATTGCGCGTCGGGGTTGCTGTGTAGAGAGCACTACCGACGGGGGGATCAGCTGTTGGTGCGAGCCATACGTTGTGATCTATCACTTTGCTCTTCTACCTAAGATGTTTGCAGAGCACCCACGGGGAAATAAGAGACTAAATAGTACCTAGGGTAGCTTAGGCGCATCCCGATTGCCCGAGCAATGCAACGGCCGTACCAAGAGTTGCACAGAGTCGCTTTTCAATCAAACACCTGCAGGTCGCATATATACCAGACTATATACCGGCCTCTATGCACTCAAAGATAGATGTCCGCTAAACAAGCACAAGGGGGAAGTCCAGCTCCGCGCTAAAAGGCTTACTACGCAGCAGATATGGAGCCAAGACAGCATCGCGATACCTCGAGTCATGACACTGCCGGATCGACCCGCGGCGACGCGTCAATCCGGGTCGTCGTGCCCTATCCAGGGACGAAGGTCCGCTTTAGTGCGGTCTCGACATGCCGGTTCATGCCCAACCGTAACTCAAATCCACCAGAGGCCGTTCCTGGTACGAGAGAATGGCCCTGCATTGGGCGCCATACCTATCCGCACCACAGATACCAAGCCTCTAGAGCTGACGCTTGCATGTAGGTAGTTCGCGGGAGTGTGTTGCGCGGGAGGACGGCGGGGCCGCGAAGCCTTGAACAGGTAATCATCTTGGATAACTTGTACAACTATCATTACGAGAGTCAGATTAGGGACGGGCAGGGCGATAAGTGCTTTTCCGTGCCGTGGCTTAGAATCCCCAGGAATGACGGCAGATTCTTCCGAGGAGATGTGGAAGGTCCTCCCGCGATCTCACACCGGTGAGAATTTGAACAGGTCGGCCTGCGGGTGATGCATATCCGGTTGCATTCCCGCTGCAGGATGTTGTCGTGGAACCAGGTTCACTCATGAGGTAGGCATCGGCATGCACATACGCCCAGCGGCCCCTTTCTCCGCATTCAACCCCAACATCCGGAATCTAAGAATCTAGCCGGGGCCCTCGAACGATCTACAAGCCCTGCCGAAAGTCAACATATTAGGTCGTAGATGTGGTGTATAGTCGATCCATGCAGCAGAGCGTGCCGTGTCTGCGTTATCAGGCATTAGGTAAGTGCATTTTGAGAATTCTATGGCGTGACGCAGAATGGCTCGAGCGGTTCGAGAACCGTGGTACGCATCTGTCGGCACTAGATGCCTTCTCAAGCGCAGTGCAGCTATAGATCTACTGCGGCTGAAATCTGACCGCACTACTATCCGCGAGGTCGATGATACCATCGATCGGGTGGGTTACAGCTGCAAATCTATCATCGTAAGGTCATAAAGCCAGGAATCTGGGAGTGATGTTAACGGCAGTCAGTGTAGGTGATAATGGAACGGCTAGTAAGTTAAGTGGGCGGGTTGGAAGCAAGCGAAGGGTCCAGGTTCTCAGAGCTTCTTCTCCAGATAGTGGACGGAGCGCGGGGGTCTATTTTGCAGGGTCCTTGGCGGGAATATTATATTGAGTTGCAGCGGTGCAATGCAACGGTCTTTGGCCACAGTCCTGCAGCCTGATGCCGCAACCGGCTAATAATCCGTTCGAAGAAGACCCTGATGAATTGGAATTTTGTTCGATGACTTCTGCGTACTGCATGTCGGTCCGGGGCTGTTTCATATCTCAGGGCATCCTTGACCTCGAATGTACATAGGAAGCTAATAGGTTTGGTTTAGGGGCCGTGATACTGAGGTATTTCGATACTGCGCCAAAAGGCGTGTCTCTATCAAGAAAATTCTGCATTGGTACAATATCATGTAATAGGTATGTACGATCCATATTGTCAGTCCCACATCCCGCTGCGGGAAGACGTTAGCATGTAAAAAAATTTAATGCGGCGGCGGTTGGTATATTTTTCACCTTTTTCTTATAATGGTACTCCGGATACTCCGAGCCCCATGGGACTGGCTTACAGAGTAGAATTGGGCCGTGAAAGACCGAGGTGTGGAGTGGCGGTGGTCGGACACTTTGAGGCTAGAAGCACAAGAAGCCGACATTTGGCCGATTATTCATGGTTCCTGGCTAATGTTGAGCCCCAGTGGAGCCGCATGAGGGACTATTCGCAGAGTTTTGAATGGAACGTATCGTCAATGTGAATGTCTCATATTCAAAACAGATCAGACCAGGCCACCGACCAGACCACCGGAGACCCGCAGACAGAGGTGTCAACCAGATCACACCCCATTAGCCCCGGCAAGATCCGAGCCCAAGTGTGCCGGAGAGTCTTCCAGACGTACGGATTGGACTTCTGATCCTTCTTCGGTCTGCACCTCATCATCTTCTGCCTGCCCGAGGAGAATATCCTCGCTGCCTTGCCATTGAGGAGGCATACTCGGCATTTCCAATTCATCCTCTTCTTCCCAGCCATAATCTTCACCCTCGCTATCGGCAACCTCGAAATCAGTTTGACTTAATTTTCGCTTAAGGTTTGGGCTTGGCGATAGAGGCAAGGATGGTTGGTTCTCATCTAGGTCCACATTGACAATGCCGCCCTAGGAAGGTCAACGGCTTACACTGGTTACGCGTCATGGATCGACTTACACTCTGAACGGTGAAGGCATAGACTCGACTGATGCCGCCAGGAGTTGCCTTGCCATTCAATTTCTGGATGCCAACGAAGTGTACATCGTGTACCTTTTCGCTTTCCACTATCCAATCTCTGAAAAGAACAAGTCGAGTGGCAATTCCTTGCTCCCAAGTACCTGCATTAATAGCGGGGATGAGTGTGGCTCCATGCTCATGCTGCATCCTAGTCGCGCACTGCGATAAAATGACAACACAAATATCTCTTGTCGCAGCAAGCTTCTGGAGTGTCGAGATTAAAAACTGGAGAACCTGTAATCTTCTAGCTGAAGGCCCCGGTCCTGTATATGATGTGAGTAATCATGTATAGTTGATATCGTGAAATTGGCGTTATAATACCCTTTTGAGACCGCCGGGCTTCAAAGTTCCTGGGGAAAGCATAGTTCACTAGACTAGACAAGGTGTCAACTACGATGAGAGACGTATCACTTGGGACAGCATTGCCCGTGGGCTTGCAGAGGAGACTGATAAGATGCGCCAGGGTTGGCGTTCGGTAATGGAGGAAATTCTTTTTCTGTTCCTCTATTGAAGGCGTTGCAGTGGATGCTGATGAAGAATGCAGGGCGGATGTGATCACATCATGTAATCTGCCGGGGGACACGGGATGGAACCCATCTGTGAATGCGTTAATGGTTCCGTGACATAGAATTGAATGCACCTAGGTCTGCGCAGTTGAATATCGGGTGAGGATGGACGAAGCAACACGAACCTACCCAAATGACCTTCTCGCCTTGGCATAAAGTGTTCGCGGCGAGCTGCACCCTGTAAACGATGATGGTTAGAATACAAGGTAGAATATATAATCAACCATGGTGTCATATCAAGTGGCGTGTTTACCCAAAAGCGGTCTTCCCAGACCCCGGAGGCCCCCAAATCTCGACTACTTGACCCTTCTGCAAGCCACCAGGGTGAGGCAGGACACTACTACTCTCACCAATGACATCATTGAGGGCGTGATCGAAGGTCTCGAGACTTGTCGATATAAACCGGCGGGGATCAGTTCCGAGATCCTCAAGCGCCTGTGCCGCCGAGACAGTCGGCAACCGATCTGGACTAAATTAGCGATGGCTCACGTGCAACAAGATGCTATACTCACGTGTCGAGGTTAGATCGAAGCTTGCTATGTCCTGGCCATGAATGGATTGATAATCCATTGTAGAAATCAAAACAAAAAATGGCAGTTCATGAGGCTTCGCGTGTGATGATTCAACCTGCTTGGCTTACATCACTCGTGAATTTGCTTCAATGAAGTAGGCCATATAAAATGATGAGACGAGGTCAGTTCTGTCAGCTGTTGGAGATTTGGGGTACAATTTCCAATTTCAGCAGGGTTGAGCCTCATCTGTTTAGCAGCGGCAGCCTGCAGATCAGCGCTGATCTTTCCGACTTTCTCAAAACAATGCCGATAAGTCGCGCACGTGACGCGGGGTCTCCTAATCCTAAGTTTGTGCAATGGTTACCAGGTACATATGCGCATGCTGTTTCTTCAATTTGACCATTTCCAATTGCATAAATTATTAAGTGATCAATTTAACAGCTGCCTAATCCTATGACAATTACCTTGTGTCGCTTGATGCATAAGTTAATAAAATAAGCGAGTCACCGTGTCTTGCCATTAGCCGACGTGTCTGTTACACGGACGAAGTAACTCGAAGCATCAATGAGGCTGTCCATATTGTTACCACGTAACAATCACTTCTCCTGGATTCTCATCTCCACACATGTTAAGTGTGTTTCTCCTATTAGGTTCCTCAGGCAAGCCCCGAGGCCAACGTTGGCAGCAGATGTGAACTTGGAGTACGCGTAGTCTTTTGCTTGTTGCTAATAAGGGGGTGGCCCTGCATCCCTATGTCACCTCCGTGTAGATGATGGCGTAAACAATACGAGCTGAACTCTGGCACCCCTCTGAAGCGGACTGTTTCACTTCGGCCCTTTGCAGACGATAGAACGCGCGCAGGATTTTACGCTAAGCCACTTAGCTACGCCGACAAGCCACGTGGTAACAATGGCCATAAGCCAGCTCATGAGAGTGAGAGGTACGTTTATCAGTTACCGGCGATATGCTATGCAATGTCCGAAGAGCATCTCGACTTGAATAGCCTCTCCAAGTGTCTTTTCCGAGCAACTGCACTTGGTACACCGCTAGCGACTAATAGCCCGCTAAGACTCGGAGCGCACAGAAGCCAAAAAGAGGCTCTGTGATCGCGGGCACCTAAGCGGCGCAGATTCCTATTGTATCTTACGCCATGATTCTAGACCACCCTTGAACAGGCCCCAGATTGCAACAGAACCCCCACGGAGAATATTCGCTACCAAAAGGAGAGAATGGGCTTCCGTAATGACCGATTGTGAATGATGCTTACTACGTAGATGCAGTAGCGGAACTATCCGAGCTACGACATACGACGGCGTCGCCTCCTGAGAACGTCAATGCGTACTAGCACCATCGAAGGGGTGTCTAAGGCCAGAGACAGTTCATTTCAGCACGCCGTATTTCCATTAACGTACGCAAATCACACGTAGCAGAAGGATTAGCGGTTAGGCGAACGGATAGCGAAGCCGTACCATTCTCTTGGAAGCAAAGGGAGATTTTCCCAAAACAGATCGCCATTTGGAGGCTTTTCGCATTGATGAAGCTAGTCGCCCCTTCAATGCGGAGAGACCTCGATGCCACTTCATTGGCTCGCGTACACAGTCTACATAGATTATGCTATGTCCAGATCGTGGGCAGGGGATTGCTGCAGGTACGTCTCGTGTCGGGGAAAAGTTTCAACTCGGACCGGTTCCCAGGGTCTGGGCCTACTGACGCCAGAGTCCGGGGGTCCCAGGAAATCAGCTCTCTTCGGAAACATGGGACGGCATTCCTATCTCCTGAAGTCGGCATGATAAGACGGCTGGATATCCTTTAAGACGTATAACACCAATATGTCGCAGTGAATGCATGCTCCCTCAAAAGCTATGTGTAGAGCCGTATCATTCGAACGATTTGTGGCTTATGTTGGGATAAATAGGAGTGTAGATGTGCTACTTCTATGATGCATTCGAACCCATGAGCCAAGGGGCTCATCTCGGTCTAACGGCTAGCGGAGCAAGCCAGCCATACAGATAGCGTAACCTCGGACTTGTTCGGGGCGACCGAAAATAAAAACCGGGGAACGATACACCCGTGGGCATTCCTGGTTCACGATGAGAAAGATGGGCCAAAAGGGATGAAACCCCACTAAAGAACCGGGCACGTCTTATGCCACTGCCGTTGCGGTTGCAAGAATTCCGCAACTCTGTTTCTGGTGAAGCTGTTTTAACGATGCTTCTCTAGTGCTGAGGGATATATGTTCGATAAATGATGCCCCGCACGTGCACCATAAGAGGACATACCATCGTCAAGCGAGGTCATACTATTGTTCTAAAACAAAAGAACCCCGGCTAGTCTCTTGATAGGAATTTGTAAATGTCCCACATTCGTGAAGCTATGGATCTATGTCGGCATTCCTAGCTGTACTTTAAACCCGCACCACGCACCATTAGTTTTACATTGAGACACAGTGTATTGTTGGATGCAACCTGCCTGGCTCGCTGGTTGCTCGGCTTCTCGCCCATAGAGTGGAAACCTTCAGCAAGCTTGAATGGTGAGCCAGTGTTGCGCGTACACACCACGTAGTAGCAAGATCCGACTTAAACATCAGAGGATGGCCCGATTGACAGGAAGCTCGTTCGGCGGTTGATTAATTTCACCTTGCCAAGACCTTACTGGACCCTATGTGCGTTTGTTGGCATTCACTTTATTTTTCATTCTAGAATGTGCTCTAGAATCTTCAACATATTGAACTGCGGAGAGAGCTTCTGCGGAGAAGCACAGCTGTCCGCCCACCTGAACACATAGTAGGTTCTACTACCTGGAAGAGGCAGGAAGTTCGTTACTTGTTACCACGTAGCAGGAGAGGGGAGCAGGTCATGAGGTCTTGCGAGAAATTCCTGTGCTGTGATGCTGTTATGCACTAAGCCGTACGCGTGTTGGCTAGATATCTCCTACGTAAGTAGCCTATATCGGATAGTCGATCATCGTGTTCACAGTTGCTGCTGTTACCTGTACCTTATTATCACATGAGCCGCTATAGTCGGAAAATATTGCTCTCGTCGTGCCATTTGATTGCTATGTAGAATGCCTGCAGACAGTACCCTGCATCGAATATAAAGCACCTGGTCGTCGTCGCTGTAGAGTCATACTCACTCCTTGCAGCATGCGTGGTAAATAGAGTAGGAAGCGACTGTAACTGTTTGCTAGTCTCTACCTTTTATATGATATGTTACCAACATATTATGTAGCTGGTTGTGACGGCTGCCCCAGATTCCAAATTGACTTGGCAATAATACGGCTCGTTTGCGCAATTAGGATGGACAAAGAGGTGCTCCTCGGTATACCTGTTTGGGGAAATGATAACATCGCCTGGACTCTGAGCCCTTAGACCTAATGGGGTATAATCTTTGTTTATCTATGGGCCTGGGACCCCGGATCAGTGGAAAGTTAAAGTGTTATCTTTGTGGGGAAGTTCATGTAGCGGATTCAATCATGGATGTCAGACATAGCATTAGACCTGATATTATACAATACCTACTGTGTGCATCTTATCCTGTGGATTCAAAGCTGGTTTGTTTTGTACGTGGCCTTTCGTATCCCTACTGCTCATCTCCAAAAAATGTCCCGCAATCCACAATCCGCAATCTGCAATCTAGGGCCAAAGGGAATTCTTAGATGAGACTTGAGGCTGTACCATCCTGGGTAAAGTGATTGGCTACGAGGCTACTCCCGCCTTTCCCCGGACTTACCCCTTATGCTCATTTATTACGAGCTAGAGATTGATGATATGTTGGTACCACATAAATTAACAGCATTCCCGGGAATAATACAAACTTCGAGGCTAGCATTCGCCAGTGCGATGGTTTGCTTGGTTGCTTGGGGCTGAATGAGGAGGCGCCGCAAGCCGGCTAGTTGAAGAAATTGATCAAAGTGACATATCAAGTTGATAGGACAGGGTGGACGCGAGTCTGCTTTGGAACTGAATGGAATTCTTAGCACCGACACCCACACAGCATTTCGCCCTTAGGCAAACCAATTCTCGTTCCTTCGGAATTAAATTACACACATTGTACATGTGTTTATGCCTTGCCTGACGTAGGATCGATTCACAAGCTACATGTACTTGATCAAGCCTTGCTGTCCTTGCTGCTCTTTCGCGCGGACCCCCACGTTTTGCAAAAGCTTGGCATCTACCTGGGTTTTCGGTAAACGGGTACGGGGGATTCGAGCATTATTACATCAATATTCCTGCTCCTTACCGAGGAATTCCGCACAAGAAACCATGCTTCCTTCATCGCCAGATCTCGCGCACAATACATACTCACCGAGGTCTGGGGTTTATTGGTCGCGCTGACATTGATGTCAGTTGTCGTCAGCACATGCAAGAGGTCCTTATCGTCACCCACTTCCTCGAAAGCATGTGCAAAACGCGGATCAGCCAATTCTAATAACCTGAGTCCACGCTAATTGTCAATATTGATCTCATGAGATGGTAGCGTACCTCGTAAGAAACCAGGTTACCCAGGGAAAAGTTGGATCTGGAACAAAGCTACCTTGGCCTGCACTATCATATGTAATGTACCTAGCATTAACGTCTCAAGAAAAAACGCGTAAGGATGTAGATTGTGCTAGGTTGGAGAGATAGCTTGTGGGGAGAAGCTCTGGGGAGTTGATAGGTTGAGCTCCCATCCAGACCACAGTGGTGGCTTACCTTACCCCAGGTTTAAAACGACTTAGGAACCTAAAGGAATAGATGTGAGAAGATCAAACTCGAGTTACTTCCTGCATGTATCCAGGGAGACCCTCTTGTGGGAATGTTTAGAGAGCTACGCATTGCTATCGTAATCCAGGTATACATGTAGTCAGTTGGTTGGTTGGTTTGCGCTCAGGGGCTGAGCTGAGCTTGTTTATGTCATTTACAGGGTGTTTAGGTGTTTCTATATTATCTTCTTATGTCAGCGTCTTGGGTTCCGTTCATAATTCTAGTGTGCTCCATGGTCCACTTATCGGACTCCATCTCTTCCCTTGTCTTCAACAGTTTTAGAGCGTTACTGCCGAGTCGACGATGGCAAGATGGCCCTTATCTACTACCTCCGTACTAAAAAGTGCACGCTTGAAATGCGGCCGAGCTCGGCCCCACGTTCTCCATATCTTTTATCGTGGGCCTTCGAGATAATTTTTTTTTTCCTTTTGGAGCCCCGGATGAGGCGTCATTATGTGGCTCTGGCTTAAGGGGTCGGATAACAAAGCAAAACAGGTTAAATGATTCACTTGGTGACGCAGGCTTTTACTTAACCTCGTACATTGTATTTTGTTATTGTTCGCCTTCAAAAAGAAACCGAGGCAGCATACGGGGCGCGAGGGCATTTTCAAAGCAAGCTAGTTGCTGCCGTACAGCCGCCTTTCATATCCCCACACATCTCGGTGGTACTATGCCACTACCCAGGCCATCCAGGTGGATGACTTACATGAGGCTAGTAAGATGAGAATGAAATAGTATGAGCTTGGTACGATGGTCTACTGATCCAGTTAGATGGGGTTTTGCTTGCGGCACATGCGCTTATATTAAGTAATCCGAATGATGCAAACTGGCGTCTTATTTATGAGTCTTGTTGGAATCTCCGAAGAATGGGAATTGAAAGGGAAGTCAACAAACAATCCATTTTCATAGGTATATGCATGGGTATAGGCGACACTATGAAAAGGAAATACATAGTAATAGTACCAATCACTTGGGGACTGTTCAGCCATGAATGCTAATACACCGCTGAAAATAAAGAATGAGGAACATGTGTTGTGTTCAGTGAGGGTTATTCGTGGCTGATTTGTCCCTTCTCTAATCTCACGCCCCCGCCTCTTAGTCTAAGTGGGCTATCTAGGCTCCTTTATGTGCTTCTTGTCGCCCCTAGAACCGGGTCCCTTGAATGGATTTGTAGCGGGAGTCCTAAGCACATGCCCACACAGCAAATCCTCTGACCTCGACACGCGCAATCATCTCACACACCATCTTCTCTCCGCGTACACCCCATACTACATGTACATGTATGAAGGACGGGCAGCGTACAGTAGCGAGAGGAACTTGAGATAGCCTAAGGTTAGAGCATCTGCAGTCAGGTCCAGACCGCTTGGGATGCTAAGGGTGCTAAGAGTGCTAAGGAATGACAGTTTCTATTCCGACGCCAAAGCAAAAAAAAAGTAGCCAGCCAAAAAGTAGCACATCGACAAGTTACAACTGACTCTTCCTTTCCGGGGGGGGGGGGGGGGGGGGGGGGGGGGGGGGGGGGGGGGGGGGGGGGGGGGGGGGGGGGGGGGGGGGGGGGGGGGGGGGGGGGGGGGGGGGGG